>NW_019774136.1:402262-435170 GCF_001039355.2 Lingula anatina
AAAAAAAAAAAAAAAAAAAAAAAAAAAAAAAAAAAAAAAAACTTGTTTTACCTAGAAACATATATGTGTCTCATAAATGGCATATGATCCACTAGTAGATCAAATATCAATTCTGAGACCAGACTTTTAAATAAATGTACATGCATGTGTAAACTGATCAAGGTTGTCTTGTACATTGGTCGGCTTTAGTTGGCTTGTTTGTTTACTTTCTTAATTTTTTTTTTATCAAATAATTTTTTTAATGAACAGGCAATTCCAGCCAGGTTAGTGATGGAGCTGCCGCAGTTCTCCTTGCCAGGCGTTCTGCTGCTAAAAAACTTGGCCTTCCTGTGTTTGGGGTAATAAGAAGTTTTGCAGTTGTTGGAGTTCCACCAGACGTGATGGGAATAGGACCTGCTTACGCCATTCCTGAGGCCCTCAAGAAGGCTGGTGTGTTGTGTTTTTAAAATTAATCCAGAACTTTGTACGTAATTACTTTAATTTACTTATTGAATGAACATGAAGGAAATATATTTATGTGCCTCAATTGCTTACCATAAAAGGCTCACCAGAGTTCTTTCCAACAGATTAAAAACCAAATTGTTCTTTATTTTACTAACAGGTCTAACAGTTGATGACATTGACATCTTTGAGATCAATGAGGCCTTTGCCAGCCAGGCAGTTTACTGTGTGGAGAAACTAGGGATCCCCTTTGAGAAGGTCAACCCCAAGGGTGGGGCCATAGCTCTAGGACACCCCCTGGGGTGCACTGGGTCTCGGCAGATCGCCACTGCCCTGCATGAGATGAAGAGAAGGGGAAAACGGTGAGATTTTTGTCCATTAACAGGGTTGTATGAATTTTTTTTGAGAACAAGGTTCCTTTATTACATTTAAAAATTAATAGAAGGTTGTTTGTAATATTCTTTTTTTTGTATTTTAATAATTGAAATTTAATTAACTGATACTAAAGAGTGAATTATATTAAGTTGAACTATTGACTTAATTTTGCTACCAGAGGCATGCACAACCCTGTGTATAATGTTACCCAAAACAGGTCCACACAAACAATGTCTATTTTCATTCCAGAGGTTATGCTGTGATCTCCATGTGTATTGGCACTGGTATGGGGGCAGCCGCTGTGATAGAATACCCAGGACTAAAAAGTCATCTTTAAAAAGATAACAGAGGCTGTCAAATGAATGGACATAGAAATGTCACAACTGATAGAATTCTTCACTAAGAACAACAGTACCCAGGACAATAATTAATAATGAGAAAAATATATAAAAATCGGCCACCAACTGCTGTCAAAATGGACATTGTATAAATGTAAAAAACTTTCGATTTATAGCAAGAATGCCCAGTTACATTTGTAACTTTGGCACAGTAGGCCCAAATTTTTTTAATTAAATAAAATACTTAAAAATGTTTGTGTGAGAGAAGAAGTAGTCAAGACTTGAAGAGTCGATGTTGGTGAAGGAGAAAGAAATGACAATACATGCTGTGTTTGTTCATTTCACTAGTCAGGAGCTAGTGCCGAGTGACCTCAGAATTTCAAAGGGGTGACATTTCGGCAGGTTGTTGGCATGTCATTTGTTTTAAAGTGTAACACGAGTACAGTAGAGTACAGCTCTGAATAGTAGTATGTAATAAGTATTCTACTAAAGGTTTCCTACCTGATTGAAATGTTGTATAATCATTCTTGTAACAGTTCATACTGTTTAGTTTGTAAGTGGAATATATTGGTAGCTTGGTCACTGTCACCCGCTCTTTGCTTACATTGTAGTATACAAGACCACATTTACAGCCAAAATTGAAAGCTCAAAAAATTAAATGCCAGGACATTGGTATGTAAGGGGTGAAGTGGGGGTCTGTCTGAGTCAAAATTTGATCAGTGTTCTATGCCTTAAAAAAAAAAAAAAAAAAAAAAAAAAAAAAAAAAAAAAAAAAAAAGGAACCTCAGCACTGCCCTCTTGTAAAAGACACCCTCCCCCCCCCCCAATACTCTTGACATTGAAGGTTACAGGCCTGTAATTTCTTCTCATTCATGCCAAGTTGCATTGATCATGGTATTAAAAATAAACTTTACTTTCACCTTTTTATTGATGTCAACATTTAATATTAAATGAAGTGTGCATTTTTATATTTCATAAAAGCCACATGTAATAAAGTTTCACATTCAAGGAATATTTTTATAGCATGCATACTATGTAACTTACAGTAAGTAAGCACGCAGAATGATTTTGACAAAGAATTCAATGTTATTTGTAATCCATGTTTATGAAAATAAAATCATAATACTTCATGTGTTTTACTTTTTGTTATTTACAGAAAAAACAAAGTATTTTGTGAAAATGTAAAAAAAAAAAAGAAAAAATTGAAAAGTTAAATTTACCGAGTTTGTCATGTTCTGTATGGAGAAATCTACTGACAATTTATTACAGTCACACGATTATTAATAAAAACTGCAAAGCTTCCTTCAATCAATACATAACTTTTTATTCACTGCCCTGCCCAGTAAATAGGAAATGGAACATTTCAGCTATATATAATATACTACTTGCATGTTCATCTTATATGTCTTTGGGTAAAAAAAATCTGGTCTTCAGAATTTGAGCATCAAAAATGTTAAGGTATACTTATATTTTTAATTACTTTCAGGATGAAGCAATTAATATACTGTAATAATAATTATCTTTAAAGAAAAAGTGCATGTTATTTTGTCTAGCCAACTACTACAGGAATATACTCTTAGTTATGACATAAAGCTCTCAGATATATACTCAGATATATAATATCCTGTTACTGAGTATTACCGAACTTTTTCATACTCTAATGTTACTAAGACTTGATACAGTAATTATAATAATGATATTTGACCACCTCATATGACAGCATGATGGCACTGCTACAGCTGCAATAATGGAATGTATTTCTTTTCTTCTTAATGCCAACTGCATTATTTTCTAGATATTGCACAATAAGGTGACTGATGATGAATTGCAATCAACACAAGCTGGACCAGCTCCAGTTCCTCAAGGCTCATGCAAGGGGCTCATATAATGCTTTGACTGATAAAGAAACTAACAAGCTGAAAATGTCTGAACCTTACATAACCCGTGAGAGAAATAAGCTTGTTTTGACCCAACTAGATAACTTTAAGCTTTTTTTTTAGTTTCCATTTAAGAGTTCAAATAAAATTTTAACATCCATCAACCAGAGTACAAATAAGAATTGTGTAATATCTTGACCTTGCATGCTCCTTCATGATTCAAATGCCATCAACCCCTGACCATCCCAAATCTTGTAGTCCTTCTAGTAAATGCCTTAAGCTAAATTAAAAGAACATTACATCACAGTATGACTTGTGGTTCAAACAGATATCTGGGATAAAAAGTAGATTTAATTTCTCTTGAATGAATAGGGAAAAGTAAAGCTTCTACATTATAAGACTTAAAAGGCAGGATTAAAAATAAAACACTTAATTCCTTAATACATCAAATTAGTGATAATTTCTTATTAACACATTCCTTAATACATTAAATAAGTGATACTTTTTTATTTTGAAAGCTGCAGCTACTCTTGGAAGCACCATACTGAAATATATTGCAACTGAAATGTCTGTAATAATAATAACAATAATAAATCAAAACATCTGTACATATTTACACTTCCTAAGAAATACATTAAAGGCATAATAACTCTTTGTATGAGACCTATATTTCACAATAAAAACCTTGTGAATAACTAATAGAAATATAATATATTCTGTTTTACCACAAAAACAGCAGTTATAGCTTTTATTCTGATATTTGAACTTGTCTTTAGACCACGCGACCTCCATTGATGTCTATACGTTGTTAAAATCTCTTAAGAGATTTTAACAAAAAACCAAACTTTTTAGAAAAAAACCAGGGACTAACTTTGAATGTAAAAATGGATTCATTAACCATTGGTAAGTATGGGAAAATTGTTGTTTACTCCAGGAAAATTCATTTTTTGGCCGAAACGAAGAGTTATTATTGCTTTAATCTATATTATTTTTAAGAATAAAATCAGACTAGAATATTGCCAATCTGACACTGAACTCTCAAGGAAGCTTAAAACAAATGCCTACTCCGAGGCAGTGTATTCTTGAAGACATTGGCTCTAGTAAAAAGAATATCCTGGCAATTTATTTTTTTTTAATTTGTTAAATGTAGTCTGACAAATGAGTCACAGATAACCACATAAAATGATTATATTGTCATTTACATCCAGTTAAACTTGTTTAGACTTGCTTGCTCAGTATCTTTATATATCTGAATATAAAGCCACAGATGATATTAAAAAAAAAAACTGTGAAAGATTAAAAGCACTTAATACATGAGTACATGCTCAAGGATTTGACCTCATGTCCAACTATCTTTTACATTAATTTTTTCATAAAATTAATTTTATTATCACAGCATCATTCTGATTTCAAAAGTCCATCATATTCCAAAATAAATTCTATTTTTGGATAAAGCAAGCATCAATGTACTAAATTGTTTGTAGTAATGTCACAGGGAGCATCCTGTGTCTCTTTTTGTAAGCAGAGCCATCTGGTGAGCAGAGCAAAGGAGGTACTACAGATTCTGTGTGTAATATGAATCTGTTCAGATACCTCAACAAATCCCAGAAGGCATCCCCTCACAATTATTGTCAAAAGCAATGTTATTATTTTTTTGTTGATCTTGTATCTGAATCAGTCAGTTAAGTTTAATCCAGTTCTTTGATGCTCCTTCGAACAGAAGTCATATAAATGCAAAGAGCAATGGTTTCAATTCACCTCCCTGGATATGTACTCCATCCTCTACAAATGGAAGGAGATGACATCACAATTTATGCTAGCAGAGATGGAAATGGACCCTTGAATAAATTCCAGAAAGTGCAAGCACCGAAGTCACCCAGCTCTATTTAGGACGCTTCTGGGGGGGCATAAATACAATTATTACACCCAAATATCCGAGTTTCCCATACATCCTTAGGACTTTCATCTCTAAATCTGGGAACTGGTCTTCTTCACAGATTGTCTGCCCTCTTGTATTGTTGTGATAGATAAGTATCCAAGAGCAACTAGTAAACTTTAGGGGCTAAGCAACCAACCCTGCAACGTAAAAGAAAATATCTGGTTACTATAATAAGTTGAGATATTTCATAAAATAATTTTACTTTAAAAATCTTTAAAAAAGGCTCTTGCATTCCATTATTTTTCATCAGTTTTCCAGTTAATAAACTCCACTTTTTAAAAACAAATATGAACTTTTCAGTGCTACAGCTCTTGCTAAAAGCTGGATTAACCGCAGTCAAATATATATTAATTTTTTTCCTAAGTTTCTACCCACAAATGATTTTCATCTTATATCTAGGATGTACCCCAAAGCATCTACTGTTTCCACATCCTACAGTTTAGAGCACACATTGCAGAGAGGTATGTCACCCAACCTTGTAATTCTGTCATCCAGATAACTCATCATCCACAGCCAAAGTATTTTGATAGAAAGATCTTGGATAACATAATGACTATTGACCATGCTCCAAGAGATCCTGTCACCACTACCACCAGCAGCACAAGGTGTTAGCCACTAGTCCCACACCCAAATAACAGGAATATTGAACCCAGAGCAGTTAAATTTTGTTTATTATTTCAGTTACTGGTCACTATTTCTGTTCTGGGTCAGTAGATATTTAGTAGTCCAATGGGCCAGTAAGCTAACAAAAGATTTTGGCACAGCTTGTATCTCCATCACCAAAAACCCCTGAAACTACAGTCCCTACAGCTACCTGCCACCACTATGCCCAGAAAGGAATCAAATACCAGAGCATGCTGCAAAAACTAAGAACTGACCATGAGAATATGTACTGAGGTCATCCTGCCACCAGCCACTATGCATTACTGAAACAAAGAGATTTCAAAGAAAAATGGAGAACTTCAGTCACTGATCTGAATAATTATGCTCTTACTATTTACATATATCATTCCCCCAAAAAAGATTAAATTTTGTTTGTGAATTATCTTTAAGTTTCCATTTCTAGAAACAGTTGAAATCTTAAATGAAAACTCGACACTTTCCTTTCCAGTGTTAGTGCTAAGAATTTCTTTCCATGTTATAGTAACAGTGATAATAATTCAGTACGCATTTAACCACCATGACATAAAATCTTAGACCATTCATCATGGTGTCACCAGAGAAAATGACAGTTATAATGAGTAAAAGCAATTTTATTCCGATTTTCAAGACACAAACTTCCAGGACTGCTGCTTTTCTTTGGTATGTGTGCATACAAGACATGTACATGAGGCTAGTAACCAATCAAGTGGTATCTCAGCAGACAGTGTGATTACACCGGCCATTCAAATGACAGATGTTTTACCTGGGACAGAAAACAGGGTTATGATTGGCTCTCTACTGTGAGCAACACCAATCACACCATCTGCTGAGAGAGCATGTGCTAAGTTAAGCTGTACCACCTTGATTGGAAACACGTCCTGTGTGACTGTGATGGGTAATCATGTTTGGTGATGGTGAGTAAGAGAGACCCAGGCTTGCACTTATATCAACACTTAAGCAGTACCAAAAAGAAAGGCCGGCAATTATAACAAAGTATCAAGGAGCTTACAATTCAGGGTCCTTTCACAAAAGCAGCATGTATATATCAAGGTTATATTAGAGACAGCAAAGTTTAAAAGCCATAAGATTATCTAAGCTGTCTTGTTAGTTACCACAGTTACAAATGCACTATACAGGACTAATTATTTAATATATATAGTATTATTTAACTTCTTATAAGACAACAACCTAAATAATTTCCATTAAATTTAAAAAAAGTCTGCGCTTCCCAAACATTCACCAATGCACCAGTACACTCCCTAAAATTACGTCTATCAATAGTATCATCAAATAATATCTTCCATACTCTATAAATCTCAGCCATTTTCAGCAAATTCTGTCCACTGATCTTTTTTTTCCCTCAAAACACCCATCCATATGGGCCTGTTTATCCTATAATATTTTCATCTCTATCCCATAATGTTCTTACCCCCTGCCGAGCCTCCTCATGTTGAATGACCTTCCGCGTCTGCTCGTCGCTGAACTTCACAATGGTGGCTATCACTTTGGCCAGTGTCTGTCATGAAGGAAGAAACAGATTTCAGTGAGGATCATGACCATGACAATTCAGAGAGAGAGAGAGAGAGAGAGAATCAGTGCAAATGTTATTGGATGGACTTTGCCTTGCTAAAAGAGAGAGAAAATGGCTGAACGTTCTTGGTATTTTTCATATACCTTACTATATGGAAATATACTTAAATAGTTTGCCTTTAAGTATCTATTCATTTTTTCTTCTCTATCTCACCTTGGTTTCTTTCCCCATCATGTATTCATACAATATATTCCTCAGGTACTCCAACTCAGTAGGCTCTGTCAGCAGAGGACCTAGGCTGGTGTCATGTGACGTGTCGTTATGGTAACGGTAAGGACTCTGAGGCGGGGTCACTGATTGGTGGGAATAGCGCATGTTTTCAATCTGTGCCTGAAGTTCTTTCTCCCTCAAGCGCAACTGTGCCGTTTCACCTGTAAGCTGGTTTACCTTGGCCTGTAATTATGGATTTGCAAATGATATACAAATAAATAAAGCAATGAAATAATTAATTAAAAAACTAATTCATTCTTTAAAGAAAAATTATTTTTAATTGCATTATTCCTTGCCAAAGGTCTGCAATCTTAAAGTGCGCTCACGTAATTACCTACAGAAAAACAAACATTGTGGCACAATTCTTACCTGTAAATTCATATTCTGTAGCTCTATCTGCTGTGTCTCTGACAGTCCCTGTGCTCCGTCATCAGGCTGGGAGGAGAGCAAGGGCTGGGGAAGACTGGACATGTCTCGGGTACTCTGAACCTCCGCCAGCTCCATACTGAAGACAGATTAGTGAGTTTAATCATTGAGATGTCAGTGGTAAAATTATAAACTTTTCTTATTCTTTAAACACGAAAAAATAAATAAATAGATTTATAAACAGACACATAAATAAATGAAAATAGATACAAAGTGTGATCTCTATCATGAAATATGTAACCATTTTAATCATCAAGTTTCATAACACTTCACCATTCCTTCCCAATAAAAATTTCTAAAAAATAAATAGATAAATAAATTATAAAAAGGTTGAACTAAGCAGGGTTCACTTATGTCAAAAATATCAATTCACATCTGTTTCATTCTTCTAAATAAAAGTTTTATGTCTTTAATATCACATCTATTGTATAATATAATATCAATAGTTACCGGTGCTTGGCCTTCAGGTCCTCTAACTGTTTGGTTAGAGATATCACTTGCTGTCTCATCATATCCCCACTGGCTGAGCCACTCTGGACAGCCTCTAAGGCAAGCTGGTTCTGTCTGGACAGCTCCTATAACACAGCACCATCAGGCTGATTGAAGACTGGGTTCCCATAGATTTAGATCGTTCCATCTGGATCGACCTAACTCCCTGGGGGTTCATGCTAAATTGCTATCAGCTGAAGAGAATTAAATATCTGTCACGCCTACCGAATCAGCTAGGGCAAAGATATTTATCCCCTAACAGCTTTACAAGGCGTGACAGACACTTAGGCCAGCTAAGTTGATCGCAATTTAGTGAGACTCCCCAGGGAGACACAAAAATCTGTGGGAACGGTCTCTAAGTGTCTCTGTATCTGCCTTGTATGCTGTATAATTTTTTTTATGGGCTTTTGATTACATTATTTTGGATGTTTTCCTCTTGTTTATTTTCAAAATGTATGTATATTTAAAAATGTTCAAATTGAAAATCTTAAAAAAAAAGAACATTTAACAGGTCTTTCTAACATTCAGCATAATAAAGTATGCACACATTTCTTTTTATATAAAAAGTAAGATGATGATAAATTTTACCAGATAAATCAAATGCAATCAAATGCAGTTATGAAGTAGAGAGGAAAATGTACAACCCTTGACTACAATTTTGTTTTTTATCTCGCCATGCTAGAGGTCCAGAACAGTTTAAGAGAGCTTCAAGATTACCATAACCTCCTTTGCAGGACCAGAAATAGAGAGGGAGAAAAAAGACCATTTTCACATTGCGTGGTACAGTTTAATCATCTTGACAGATTCACTTTTTTATAACCTGGCGATGACACATGAGATGCCTTAACGGAGAGACAGCTAGATATAATCAGTTGACTGGATTAATTTTGATCAGTACTTTGCGGCTTGTGAAAAGGAGTAAAACCAACTGTTGTTTAATTACATGTGAGAACCAGTCTAACTGGTGCATTGCAAAAATAAATAAATAAATAAATAAAAAACTGTACCACTCCATGTGAAAATGACCCTAGAGAGAGAGAGAGATAGAAAAATTTTATGATAAACCATGCTTTCTCCATTATTGTCAGTTAGTTTATCTGAAATGTAACAGTAAGCATGCACTCCAATCATCTCTATGGGTCTATTCCCACAACTTTAGATCGATCTATCACCGCGGGGAGTCTCACCAGACTACCGTCAGATAATCCCCCTTAAGTGTCCGTCCCCGTCCACTACAAGCCGTAAGGGGCAATTAACTTTTGTGTCCGCCCGGCTGACAGCTATTCAGCGCGAACCCCCAGGGAGTTAGGTCGATCCAAAGTAGGTCGATCTAATCTATGGAAATGGGGTGTATGACACACTTTTAGAAACAGTTACACATTTCTGGCAGAAGATATTAATTTGAATTGCAACCTGATTTAAATTCAGTATGATTTACAAAATTTTAAATAAATAAGTGAAAAAGTGTGTGTTTCCAAAAGTGTTAAAACACTTACAAACATTTTGCTGTCCAATTACACCTCTTAACCCGACTATGTTAATGAAGTGTCTGAAATCTATTGGTCTATATCAACACTGCACTCCTCCATACTACCACCCAACCCTGTGGGGAATCTCAATGAATGCAACCAGTTTAACAGATTAACACGTCTCCTCCTGGCTTTGTGTAGAATACAGAAAAGCTGGTGATTATACGAGTACATTGGAAACAAGAGGAGGCATTTCATTGGGTTAAACCGTCCCCTCAGAGTTGGATCAATCTAGTAAACCATTCAGAATGAGAAGAGCCAGGTGCTAACTAGGCCACGACCTGAATATGGTGGACCTACATGTAAAGAAGACCGCTTAATCCTGTAATGGTCTCTCCACCTTTCACATGCCTCCCTTCGCGTCATCCCTGCAGGGGCACAGTAATAAAATCTTGACTCAATTCAACTGGTGAAAGAATGACGCACAGAGAGAGGCGGAGAGACCATTACAGGATTAAGCAGTCTTCTTTTCACGAAGGTCTGCCATATTTAGGTCATGGCCTAGCTAGCACTCGGCTCTTCTCATTCTGAATGGGGCCTATGGGAATGGGGTCATATTTGAACTGCAACAGGCTTTCAGACCAATCAATTTCAGACAGTAGCATTTATTTTCTAGCCTAAAAACACACTTTGTTGGGGGGTACACAGCATCTCAAAACCCTGAGTCTGTTAGTGAAGAAGAAAGAAACAGCTAGCATGCTGTATTTTTATACCTGTGCTTCAGCTTTGTCTTCGGACTAAAATTTGCAGAAAAAAATCATAAAAAGAAATTACAACATCACAATATTACTGACGAAACAACAAAAATTATTAGTACACAACTGTCTAAATTCTCCACACTAATTTATAAAAAGCATGGCAAAGTAGAGACAAGACGTGTCATTCCACATGGATAATTTGCTATCATAAATGATACAGCAACCAAAATGTTGATATCAGCTTAATGCGTAACAATAAAATATTAAGTACCTGTCAAATTAATACACAATATAAAAGATACGTTGCTTGCAAACTAAACAACTGAACTACATGTGCATGAGATGTCTTCACACAAATGTTTTGTATATTTTTATTCATGAACATCTGAGTTGAATTCATGAAGTTTCATTTTAACGAAAATGGATTTTGAGAATATTGTGAATATTCTGATTTATCTATCAGAGAATATCACATTGAAGAAAACAGATGAATCTAATGCTAGAATTTGAAACAATAAGGCAAAGATCTGAAATAGTGAGTTGTACCATCAATCTTCAACAGGGAACCACCACAACTTCGGATGACTGCTTTATAACTGCATATATGTACAGTAATATATTTATATATATTTTTATATCAAAACTGAATTTTGTTGACAAATTTACTGTGTGCAGTGTCACCCTCATACACATATTCTACTTAGCTCAAGACAAGAGCACATTACTTTCACTCTCCAAAACAACAGGATAAATACTTGCAACAAAAACTAGGTGGCAAATGAGTAATTTAAAGCCATGATAACAACAAATGGGTAGTTTTACATTTCCCATGTAAAAAAAAGATTGGCATTAGTCATAAGGTTTTCAAAAATCTTAATTTTAAAAAGCAATTCGCACCAAAAAAATATTATCAAATATATCATTTTGTGATGCTGATGATCTTGCATATAATACCTCAGAAATCTACACACTTCTTCAGACAGATACACACAATCAAACTAACATCATATGCCTCATTTTATGCTGAAGCTATTATGTCACTTCTAAAATACATCTCAAAAATCAATATCCAAACCATTATTACAAACACACACACACGCACACATACACACACACAAAAAACACAAACAAACAAGCAAACACACACACACCTTGACTGGGCGTCACGAAGCTTTGTTATGAAAAATCCATATTTCTCCATCACAACCCAAATCTAGATCAGCCTCCCTATTTATTTACTAAGACCCATGTTAACCAGCACCCACCCTTCTCTCCAGATCCCACTCTCTGGTGAGTCCAGCCACCTCCAGCTGTTGACGCTGTTCTCTCTCCTCCAGCTTCTTCTTCATGGCCGCCTGGTGCTTCTGCTCCAAGATCTTTATGTCTGCCTCGTGGTTTTGATCTTTTTCCTGGAGTTGATGCTGGAGTTTTTCTATCGCTTGCCGTGACAGTTCTAACTTGGTGGTTAGCTCTGTCTCCTGTTCCTAGAAGGGGGAAGTATCACAACTGTGACAGTCTTTAAAGTATCTTCTCAAAGACAATAAAGCTGTTGTAAAAATTTGGTTATAAAATTATATGTCTGAAAACAACATTCTCGAGAGTAATTCACATCTTTTGAACTTGATACAGGAAGGAATGTTAATCAAAATGGTTAAAACTTTTCATAGTTTCCCCATGTTATGATGGTGGTAAAAATTTCAAAAAGAGGACATTTCTAATGTTAATTTGAAGTTCACAGACAAAGGAAGGATTGTAAAATTGACTAAAATATATTGTAACAAGATTTCTTCTTTTCATCTTAAGTCACCTAACAGAAAACAACTTCCAAAAGATACCTTATTTCTGAAAACCTTTAACTGTTAATGCCAGGGTTTATACGTCAGAGATCATAAGATTTATATATGGCCAACAGAAGTTAATATATATATATATATATATATAAATGAACTGAAAATAATATTTGTGAAGACGATACCTTCAGTTCCTGTCGATGTTTTTCCATCATGTCTTCCATGGCCTGGTCCTTCTCGTGCAAGTCGTCACGCAGTTCTTCAATCTCCTGCATGTACTCTGTCTGCATGCGCGCATCATCTCTCTGACCCTTCTCTGAGAAAGAACGAAATTACAGTATTATTAGAGGGGTTTGAGAGTTCTGTGAGAGGTTAATATTTAGTAAGGTTTTTTGGCTTATGATTACACCAGTTTCAACCAACACAGAAATATAAGCAGTTAGTAGCAGTTAGTGTTAGATGTATTGCTTGCCAAGACACAATACAGTCCATTTGAATTAAAAACTGAAAAATAGTACCAATGCACAAAAAATAAAATCCTCTAAAATTACCCCTTTCTTTTAAAATGTTACATGTAACTTAGTAAATAATTTGAAGGGTATAAATTGTGAAAAGACAATAAAATAAATAAATAAATAAATAAATAAAAACAACACACCCAAAACATTTGACATATGAAGAATTGGCAATCTCACTACTAAACTATTTCTATAGTCTACTATCAATCATAGATGTATATATCATCATAGTGATTATACAAAGAGACAGAATGAAAAAAAATAATAAGCAAGGCTACCATGCAGACATATAAAGCAAACAGTGCATACTGCCTATCTATCTATTGTTCAAATGCCTGCACCGATTTTTAACTAACAGATTATTTGGCAACAGTTTAAGCACACTGGCAAAATATCAAACAATGACTTTTGCCAAAAATGAATCAAAACCTCAAGTACAAATTTGCATTATATGTTAGAAGAATGACAAGTTTTCTAGAGTACAAGATTAAGTGCAAAATTTGTATTGATTACTAGTGCAGAGCAATGACCATCTGTGACTTTTCTTAATACATACAACTTGTACCCAAAATAGAGAAGAAAAAAAAAGGTTAAAAATTAACAAATAAGCCCTGGGCAAGCCTACAGCCATGTCAATAAGCACACCAACACTCACATAGGAATTACTGAGACATAAATCTAAGCCACAACTGAATGAATAACAGCAGGATTGTCAGAGAGAGAAAGAGAGACAATAAGAAGATTGTAAGCAGAGAGAAGATTATGCACATCCAGCACGCACATGCAAATGAAGGTAATTTGATGATCAGAATCAGAATATCCATCTGGGGTTGAAAATTTGTGAGTAGTATCATATTGCCACAGTTAAACGTACCCAAAGCTGCGTTTAACGTTTCGTGGAACTCTTTCTCCTTTTCGCCCATCTGTTGGTTGAACTCCTTGACAAGTTGGCGTATTCTGCCACTTTGGTCCTGTTTCAGCTCTTCCAGCTTGTCTTGGTACTCTTTCTCTAGTGCTGACACCTTTAGTTCAGAGTCCTCAGTCTGATTTTCCAGCCTTTTTGAACTGGACTCAAAGTCTGCCTTGAATTTCTTGGCAAGTTTCTGGAGTTTTAACTTCTCTTCCTCAAGTTTTTTTATTTTTTCTTGCAATTTTTGTAGCTGTACTCTTTCTTCGTTCAATTTTGAAAATTGTTCTTGCATTTCTTTCTGCATTAAAGTTTTTTCCTTTTCTAACAAGATAACCCTTTGATTCATTTCTTCCTTCTCTGCTTTCAGAGTTTCTACAACTATTTTTAGACCACTCTGAGACTGCTCTAAGCTCTCAGATTTCTGGTTACTTTCTAAAACTATCCTTTCCTTGGCCTCTAATTGTTCACAGAAATTCCCTCTTAGTGTTTCCATTTTAACAGAAAACTCCTGTTCCATCTTTTCCTTTTCTAATTTTATATTTTCTTTTTCTTTTGTCAGTGTTTCAAGTTGTTCTTCCAGAACAGATATCTGTTCTTGTAACCGAGAGTTAGAGTCTGTTAATTCTGATACAGCAGTTTCATTATTTCCCTGTAACGTTTTCTTTATTTGAGCAAGTTTCATTTCAGCTTTTTTCTTAAGTTCTAAGAGCTTTGCATTACCCTCTTTCTCAAGTTTCTCAGACTGATTTTTCAGTTCTTGCTCATGTTTAGTTATCAAGTCTTGAATTTTGATATCACAGTCATTAGTTTTGGTCCCCAACTCCTCCTGAAGTTGAACATTTTGAGACTGCACATTCCCGAAATCATCTGTCATTTTTGACAGTTTTGCACTGAAAGTGTCAAGTTTTGATGTGAGCTCGCTGCACTGGCATTCCAAGTCCTGTATCCTGCTCTGGGCTTGGGAAAACTCACTTTCATTTTCAGCAAGAGAATGTTCTAGTTCCACCCTACGATTTTCCTCAGCCCTTGCCTTATGCTGTACATCCTCAAGAGTGGCTTCGAGTTCTGATATTTTGTGCTCGGCCCTTTGTAATTCATTGACTTTCTCATCCACAGCCTGACGTGTTTCACTCTCCTTCATTTCTTGCTCAGTTCTAAGCAAAGACTGAAGTTCGTGAATCTTGGTCTGGGCTTCAGAAATCTCATGTTGGCTTGAAGACAGTTCCTCTTGCAAGTCAGCAATTCTCTGCTCTTTGGCAAAAAGCTTTGTCTTCATCTCCTCAACGTTTTGCTGTAATTCTTGCACTTTTTGTTCCTTTTCTGAAAGTTCCAGTTCTCTAGACTGCATTAGCTCCTGTGAGGCCTGGACTTGTGCCTTCTTGTTCTCCTCCAGCAGTTCTTCTAGGTTCTGAATCCTACTCTGCGATCCTGATAGCTCACTTTCATTCTCAGCTAGAGTCTGTTCAAGTTCCACCCTACGGCTTTCCTCAGCCCTAGCCTTATGTTGTACACCCTCAAGTGTAGCTTCGAGTTCTGAAACTCTGTGCTCAGCCTGTTGTAATTCATTCAGTTTCTCATCCATGGCCTGTTGAGCTTCACTGTCATTCGTTTCTCTCTCAGTTCGAAGAATGGACTGAAGTTCCTGAACCTTGGCATGAGACTGAGCATGCTCATGTTGGCTTGAGGACAGTGCCTCCTCCAAGTCAACGATTCTATGCTCGTCAGCAAAAAGTCTGGACTTTAACTCCTCAATATGACTCTCCAGTTCTACAACTTTCTGATCCTTTTCCTGAAGCTGGGACTGACTAGATTCTATCTGCTCCTGAGAGGCCTGAGCTTGGGCGTTTTTGTTTTCCTCCAGCATTCTCTCCAATTCTTCAATCCTGGCCTGTGCATGCTGGTGCCTCCCTTCACTTTCCTCCAAAGATTTCTCCAATTCTAACACTCTATTCCCTGCAGAGTGAGTCTTAGATCTCTCTGCTTCTAAGCAACTCTCCAATTCATTTGTTTTTTCTGCTGCCTCCTTGAGCTGAACTCTCAGAGCTTCCAAGTCCTTTTCATCTTGCTGGATCTGCTCTCCCATGCTAAAAGAGGTTTCCAATTGACCACGTAGCATTTCATTTTCCTGCACCTGGCTGCTTAGCCGAGTTTCTAATTCACTAATGGTTTCCTTGCTCTTTCCCTGAATCTCTTTAACCTTAGCCACATATTTTTGTTTTAATTCTTTCAACTTTTCATCATGCTCTTTTTTCAGGGTGCCCAATTCTTCCTGTTTTTGCTGTGATAGAGCCAACACTTTGTCTTCACTCTCCTGTACCTGACTCTCCATCGTCTTCTGAAATAGCTCTGCTCCTTCCCTTAGTTTCATCCTATCAGCCTCAAACTGCTGCTGTTGTGCTATCAACTTTGCTTTGTATTGTTCCACCATGCTCTCATACTCCTGGGTATATTCATGCAGCTGTTCTTCAGTTCTGTTCAGCTTCTCCGTCAGCTCTTTTAACCTCTCCTGAAGTTCTGCGTCATTTTGGTGAAGTTCAACTATCTGTTTGTCATATTCTTGCTTCGTTTCTGTCAGTACTGCCTCGTGTTCCTGTCTTAGAGCCTCTTCCTTTTTCTGTCATCAGCCGTTCATGATCTTCCACTTTCTGTTTAACTTGATTGTTTTCTTCTTTAAGTTTCACAAGTTCTGCCTCTTTTTCTTCCAAAGAGGCCTTGTACTCCAGAAGTTTGTTTGTTGCCTTTTCCTTGAGTTGAGCAAACTTTTCCTTGGTCTGCCTCAACTCCTCGTCTTTCCTCTCAAGATGTTTGTTCCCCTCAGCCACCCACAAGTCCTTCTCCTTCAGCTCGGACTTCAATTCTTCTTGCTGTTGACTTTGGACTTCTTCCAAATTAGATATAGTTTTATTTTTCTCCTGTATTATTTTTTCATATTCTACTTTCATTGTCTCACTGGACTCCTCAATTGCTGCCATTTTCTCGAGTGCCTTCTTCAACTCTTCTTCCTTAGTATCCAGTATCTGCTGATGAATTGCACTTTTCTCCTCCAACTGGTCACTGAGACTTTGAATGGATTCCTCCAGAGTTTTGTGTCTTTCTTCCATAGAGGCAATAATGGCTTCCTTCTCTTTCACAATAGTCTCATACTCTTGGTTCAAGCTCTCTATCCTATGCTCCAGCTGCTGGGTGACCGATCTTATAATTTCATCCTGACTCGCTGCGGAATCTTGGAGTCCGTCCACCTGATTTCTGAGAGCCTCATTCTGATTCTGAATCTCTGTGTAGCTGTGGATGTAGTCCTCAATGTCTTTCTGGAGGTTCTCATTTTGACTCTGAAGTTCTGTGAGCTTCTCATTAAAATGCCAGTCCTTTTCTTGCAGTTCTGTTTCGTGTTTTTCTTTAATTGCAGTCATCTCTGCC
The DNA here is from genome assembly GCF_001039355.2 of Lingula anatina. Next base: position 419,453 of record NW_019774136.1, read on the forward strand.
TCCAGTGCTGTTATTTTGTCTGTGCTCTGGGTTTTTTCTTCTTCCATGCGTTCTCGCATTTCTTTGAGTCTTGTTTTAGCATCCTCCCTTAGCTGCATGTACTGTTTTTTAATTTCTTCCTCTTTTTCTTTGTATTCTGCAGCTTGCTCCTGCATCTTGGACACCAGTTCCTGAAGTTTATTTTCCAATGTAGACAGGGCCTCATCTTTATCCTTCTCATTCTCTTCAAACTTCCTAAGCTTTTCCTCTCGCTCCTTTAAGTCATCTTCCATCTTGGTCCCCTGTTCTTGAGCCTGTCCCAAACTCTGAGTCAGGTGCACCATCTGTTGTTCAAAGCGTAGAGACTGCTCCTGTACTTTTGCTTCAGCTGCTTGCACTTTCTGTCTTTCCTCGGCCACTTGGTGATCTAGGGTTTCCTTCAACTCCTTTTCCCTGGTCCCGAATTGGGTTGTAAGCTCTTGGATCCGGTTTTCCAAACCTTCCATCTTTTCTCTGGCTTCTTCCAGCCTCGTCTCATAGTCTTGACACAGCACTTCTTCCTGGGACTTCCAGCGAGCAGCTTCCTCGGAGTGGAGCCTCTCTGTGGATTCCATAACCTGACGCCTTTCTTCGAGCTTCCCTTCTACATCCTCAAGCATGTGGGCCAGCTCAGACAAGCTTTGATCTTTGGATTCTAATGTGGAACTCAAGCTGGCCACTTTCTCTTCCAAACTGGAAACCTTCTGGATTTGTGCCTGAATCTCAGAATCTTTTGTCAGAATTTCCCCTTGAAGGTTGCTAACTTGCTCCATAATAGCTTGGGTTTCGTGGTCGCCATTGTCCTTTAGGTGGCTCAGCTCTCTTTGCACATTTTCCATTTCAGAGACCAGTTTTTTCTTTTCTTCTTCAAAAGCTGAGGTAACTTGCTCCATTTCTGTTTTCAGATTTTCCTGATAGGAAGCCTCTAATTGTTCAGACTGTTCTTTACATTTATTTTCGTAACTTTGGCTCAGTTCTAACCTAACCCTATCCAGTTCCTCATGATGAGCAGATTCTAATTTCTCTATCTGTTCTTTAAGTAACATTAGTTCCTGATTACAAATACCTAGCTCACCTTTCAATTGTTCCACTTCTTCATCTTTTGACTGGCTATAATCCTGAAGTTCTCGAAGTTTCTGCTCGTTTAATTGGTAAACTTCCTGGAGTTTTTCTTCATGTGAGTGAGCAAGCTGCTGTTGCTTTTCTGCATGATCAGCAGCAAGAGATTCTACGTACTTTTCATTATTTGCTTCAATTTCGCTGATTTTAGCTTCATATTCAGTCTTAAGGTTTTGAATCTGTTCTTGCCTCTGGTTCAACATCTCTTCTAATTTAGCTAGCTGATCAGATTTATCTTCACTAGCACTGAGTAAAGTCTGCTGTAGCTTTTGTTCATGCTCTGCAGAAAGTGTTTCTAATTGTTTTGCATGACCGTTCTCAATATCACGTATCTGAGTATCATACTCTGCCCTTTGGTTTTGAATCTGCTCCCGTGTCTGGTGTAACTCTTCCTCCAGCTTGGCAAGTTGATTGCTTTTAACTTCAATATCGTTTTGTAAAGGTTGTAACTGGAGCTGAAGCTGTTCTTTATGCTCCGTCACAAGAGAGTTAACGTGGCTTGTGTTGTTGGTTTCAATCTCACTTATTTTTGCTTCATACTCAGTCCTCAGGTTTTGAAGCTGTTCTTGTTTTTGGTTCAGCTCTTCCTCCAGTTTGGCAAGTTGATCGGTTCGACGTTCAAGCTCACTCTGCAAAGCCTGCAGCTGGTTACCAATGATTTCACTTTCCCTTTGAAGAGACTCCTTTTCTGCCTGTCCGTGCTCGTTCTCTTTAGCAATTACTTCAAGCTGGTGACTTTTTTGTTGTAATTCAGTTTGAAGACTCTCCACTTGCTGTTGATAGCTTTCTTTTTCTCCTTGTAACGTTAACATTTGCTGTTGTTTGCTTTCACTTTCATTTTTAAGCACCTCTATCACTTCATTGTTATTAGTAATTTCAGCAGTTAATGTTTCAACCTGCTGTTGCATAGCATGTAATTTTTGAACACTTTCCTCTGAGGCTGTCCTCAAATCCTCAATCTCTTTATCCTTATTCTGATTTTCTTTTTCTAGTTCATCAAGTTTCACTTTTCTTTCCTGTGCCATTCCCTGGGCTTCATCAAGCTGTTCTTGGAGTTTGGAGACACTCTCATTTGCCTCCTGGGCTACTTCTCTATGTTCTCGGCTCATTTCATCGAGCTGACTCAATAAGTCTTTCTCCTTGAGGGTCATTTCTTGCACCCTCCTCTCCAGTGTTGTGATGGTTTCATTGGCCTTGGACAATTTATCACTTAGTTCTACTGTGACTTCACTTACAGAGCTCTGCCTTTGAATTTCAACTGCCTCCACTTGTCTCTGCATTTCTTTTTCAAACCCTTCTTTCTCCATTCTCAGCCTGTCTTCATACTGCTCTACACAACTTTTTAATTCTTTATCTTTTTCCTCTCGAACTTTTTCGAGTGCAGATTTATCAGACTCTAATTCAGACACTTTGTTTTCCAAATCAGAAGTTTTGGATTCTAACTGAGAATTTTTTTGAGTCATTTCTTCAATGTTTTGATGCAGTGTTTGTATGAGATTGGACAGTTCCGTAATTCTGCCCACAAATTCGGCCTGTTTGACTTCAAAGTCTTTTTCTACATTCTCCCTATCTTTCTGTTGTTTTTCATTCTGCTCATTACTCTCGGTCAACTGTCTCTCAAGCCCAGAAATTCTCTCTTCGTACTCTTGCCGCGTGGCATCAATTTGTGAATTCAGACTATTCTCCTGAGTTCTCAGGTCTTCAATTGTGCGGGAAAGTTGTTCAATTTGTGCCGCTTTCTCCTGTAACTGTGTCTCACTTTGTGACCTGACGCTGGACAGTTGCTCTTCGTGACGATGCGCAAGGTCATCCAGCTGGGATTGCTTGTCTTGAATCTGGGCTTCTAGTTGACCTTTGACCTTTTGCAGGTGCTCCTTGAACTTGGCTTTCAGCTGGTCCATTTGTGTCTGTTTTTCTTGTATCTGGTTTTCGTGCTGGGTTTTTAAAGTCTCCATGTGTTCCTTGAACTGGACCTCGATATCAGAACTCGTCCCTTGTAAGGCCTCTTCATGTTTTCTATTCAAGACTTCTAATTCTTCAATGTGTTCTCTTCTCAAGGCAGACAGCTTTTCTTGTTCAGTTTGTTCGAAAGTCATTCTCATTTGCTCAATCTCTTCCTGTTGCTTGCTCTGAAGTTCAAGCAGTTCTTGTTTTTTGCGCTGGAAGTTATCTTCAATTTGATTTGTCAGATCTGCGACTTCTTGTCTGTGGTCTTCTGTCATTTTCTGTATAATGTTCTCCTGTTCTATTTGTTTCTGAAATAAGGGAATTAATGTTAATCTTTCAGTGCTTGTTTGATTAAATATGAAAAATTTAATCTAATAATTTGTGTGATATAATTTAAGACAAGTGAAAGCTAAGCACCCTTTCTTTATCAGTTACAGCATAAATAAGAACCATCAAAAAGTTTTTTTTATACATTATATGTTGTCAATCTCAACAATTAATTATGAAAATAAAATAATTGCCAAAGTACTTTAACATTCAAGTATGTCATCCTACTACAAATGTTCTACAAAATCAACAGCAGAATAGAGGTATAAGATAAAACAAACCCCCTTTAGCTGCTCTATCATCTGCTGCAGCTCATCCTTCTGCCCATCTTGAGCAGTCAGCGCTGCCATCTTCTGGAGTTCTCTCTCCTCTATAGCCAATCGTGTCTCATTCTCCTTCTCCTGGAGAGCTCTTTCAAGCTCTTCTTGTTTCTGCTTCAAGGCATGTTCTTTTTCTTTTTCCTAATCAAATAAGACATTTTTTTTTACTTTGCAATTTCTACATTTTAACAACACACACCTGTCAAAAGTTCATACTGAATAAATCTCATAGACAATGTGAAAGCGATTTAGTCATGACCAAAATTTTCAAAAAAATTACAGTATGTTTTCTAACCAAATCTAAATTCATCTGTACCTTGACAACAAGAGCTTCTTGGTTTTCTTTTTCTTTCTCTGCCATTCTTTCCTCCCATTCCTTGGTGTTATTTGCCAGAGCCTCCTCTTTTTGCTGAGTCATCTCCTGGACCTTCTCCTCTAGTTTTCTCTCCATTTCTTGCTGTGAGGAGAAAAAAACTAAATGCTAAATTATCAATTATCAATCATGGCATTGCAGATATGATACCCCCTCATGTAGCACAGGGACCATTTTAACTGGGAACATTTTTTTAGGTTTCAAATTACACATGAAACATCACAAACCTTTTACTTTGGTGCTTCCACTCTCAGGATAGAACAAAGAACACTTTACTATTAATTTTTCTTTTTAATTTTTTATTCTAAATATTTAAAAATCTTTATCATTTTACCTGCAGAAGTGTCACAGCAGCCGTCTTTCCTCTCTTCAATTCCTGGATCAAGTTTTGTTTCTCGTCTTCCAAATTCTTCTCTGCCTCTGCCAGTTTCTGCTGTGATTCCTCCACAAGCTTATTCTTTTCCTCCTTCAGTTTCTTGATGATCTCTCGAGACTTCTCCAGATGTTCCTTTCCTTTATCAGGAAAAAAACAATTCTATCAACTTCATATTATATTTTTTGTAGAGAAAACACACAATAACTTGAAATTAATTAATAAATAATGTATCTCAACAGCAACAAATAAGCAAAAAAGAAACATTTTCTATGAAAATATACACAATTTTTTAATCAAATTTTGGAACAGTTATTTTTCAGAATTTGTTATAACAATAAAACTAAAACTATGCCTCTTGCATTATGACATATACACGTATTACAAATATTAAATTTTACATAATAATATATTCTTGACAATTTAAATTTTAACTTTCTTTTTTTTTCTTCTTAAATTCAATAATTCATACCTTGTTTTTCCAGCTTCTCCACCTTTTCCTTCAGCTGTTCATTCTCCTCCGTCAAGCCGTGGCTGCTTTCCTTCACCCGGTTCAGCTCCTCGTCTTTCTCCTCCATGGCAACATGCATCTGCTGCTTGGCCTCGGCGATGGCCATGGCTTTCTCTGTCTCCAGGTCCTTGATCAGCTTCCTAGCCTCTAGAATCTGGTGTTTTAGTTTGTCCACTGCAGCTGATGGTGCCGGGCTGCTGACTGGGGTGGTGGGTGCCTCTTCCTGTCATACAGAGACAAAAAATATGTTCTCATATTTATAGAAAAATACTAAATGGCTGTAACATGTTTTCTTTTCCTTGTTTTGTTTGGTTATATATATAAAATGTTTTAATTTGATAGACCAGCCATACTGCCCACACAACCCTTTTTAATGCCTTTTTTAAATGTTACACTTCTGTTAAATAGAGACCCTGAGTTAAGCTTCTTGGGGTTGATCAAAAGTTGAATTTTCCGTAACAGAAGAAGGCTGCAGTATACAATGTGAACAGTAGTATATTTATATACTACTATAGGTTCCCACATGAAATACTGTGCTGTTCATGTAATAAAACATAAGACGAGACCACATCATGGAGCAGAATTTTTTTTAACTTTTAATTATAACAGTGAACACCAACTTAACACTTCTAATAGACTTGAAGAAAAAAATAAACTGACCTTAAAAATGCTACCATACAAGTGTTTAACTTTTCAAACCAGACCAACCTTTACCTTGGGTTTCTCCTGCTGTTGCTCCGCCCCCTTGGCGTCCAGCTGTTTCTGTAGAGCCTCCTTCTCACTGACCAGCTGTGCTGTCTTCTCCTTGTTACTCTTTATTGTCTCCTTACATCTGTTCAGTAAACCCTCCAGTCTCTTCACCTGGTGAGGACATTTTATAACATTTTGATGCATGCTATAATATAACTGAGTAGGGGCTTTTGAGGTAATTATTTAAAATCTTCAAATGTCTCAGTTTTTTCAATGTTTGACTTTTTCAAGATTTATCATTTTGGGGCACTCACTACAACTAACTTTCTTACACAAAGTTTCCAAAAGTTTGAAATCATCATTTTTAAATTAATAACTTCATGAAATGTTTAAATTAAGCTTCCCTTACAGAACACCAGGAAACATTCTCTTATTAAGCATTTTTGATTAAGTTGACCATCCGAATAATAACATTTAATAGTCTAGATTGCTGGTTTTATTCACACTTTAATACTTAATAACTGACAGGATTTTTAAATAAAATCCTTACACTCTATCATTTGGCTATTACCTTTTCTTTGAGTGCAGCAGCTTCACCAGCACCATCTGCAGGTGCCCCATCACCCTGCCCCCTGGTGGGCACTTCAGCCTTACTGGGGGCTTTCATCTTCTCCTCCAGTTCTGCTGGAATTTCCTTGCCTTCCTTGAGAAGTTGGACCTGAAAGAAAATGAGTATAAGCTGTTGAAGTTTTCATTCTTAATCAGTTGGATTCAATGTTGAAGGGTAAGCTACAATTACTGAGAGATGACAAAAAACTGGTCAGGAGCAGCCGAGAAAATACTTCTTGAGCATGGCCAATTGATCTGCAGACTTATTCATGAAAAATGTAACTGCAGAGCTTTTCTAATTTTCTCCTGTTTTCAAGAAATCACTCAATGAATATTATCTTTTTCAAATCATTTGTTACGAGTCAATAAAAAACACCTTCAGATATCAATTCCTCACACACACACGACTGTTCAAGATGAGGGCAGAAGACAGCATATGAAGCAACTTCCACAATTCAAAATACATTAAACAAAATCAGTGCCAGAAATGTCTACCTGCATCTGTAACACCTTCAGCTTCTCCTCCTTCTCCTCCATCATCAGCATGTAGTTGTCCTCGATGTGTCTCTTGGCCTGCTGGTCTAGCTGGACCTGTTCTCGCAGCTCTGAGATCCTGCGGAAAGCCTTGTCCTGGGACTGGGTCAGGGTATTCTGGAAACAGAAACGATATTTAACAAATAATGGTTGATTTATTGTCCTGGGACTGGGTTAGGGTATTCTGGAGACATAGGGAAGGATAGTAGTAAAATTATGGTTGATTTATCATTCTGGGACTGAATAAGGACATTCTGGAGACTTGAGAAAGGTAATGAAGAAATGATGGTTGATTTGTTATTCTGAAACTGAGTAAGGATATTCTGGAGAAATGAGGATAATGATGAATAATTTGAGAGTATTCTGCAGAGGGGAAGTTGACCAGAATAATGTTTAAGTATTGTGGAGAAGGAACAATTATGATGAATAACAGTCTGAGCTAATATATCCCTGAAATTTATCATTCAAGCTTAGTTAACCGAGAAGCATGTATACTAGTTTCAACCTTTTTCATCTCCATGAAAAGGCAAACGGAAGTGAAAAATTTTAATGCCTTATCTTAGGATGGCATATTTGAAAGGTATAAAAATATTTTGCTCCAGGTGGGAAAAAGTAACTACTATATGATTTGAATAAATATTCTACAAAGCTTGCAAAGTGGTGAATAAAAAGGTAAGGTCATGTACTGAGGAACTGAAGATTAGATAAATACTGTGATGGACAAATTTACAGACTGGATGACCTTGTGGTCAGAGTGTCTGCCACTGGAGTGGGAGGACATGGGATCAACCCTGTCCGGGGACATACTAGTCCTTCACAACAGTACCAGCAGTCTCTTCACTTGGCACTCAGCACTTAGGGTTGAAGCAGGGGTAAAGTTCCTGGACTGGCAGTGAAACATTTTTGTTTGTGTTGTAACCTTCAGCACCTCAAATGGCAGCTGTGGTGTATCCTCCCCAGGGATGTCAGAATGTTCACAGCCAGTATGAATCAGGGCTCCAAAAATATGTCATGCATATTGTCATCTATGGTAAGCAGCACTGAGATGTTAGGGAGTGTGGTATATAAGAACCAGACTTTTTTACTTGGTAAAAGATCAAGATTAAGATGCAGAAAACAAACAAAAAATTGCATGTAGGCAGGAAATCGTGATGAAATCTTCAATTAAAATACTTAAAGGGTTATTTAAAGGGAACAGAAAATGGGTGTTGAGAGTACCGAAAACCTTTCTTGGGACTTCTCTAAGGTATCCTAAGATATAAACAGACAAGATTAAATAATTACGTTTTCAGCACACTCACAGTCAACTGAATTTCACCAAGATTGGTGTAAATTATTAAGCCATTTTCATAATTTATACAATAATATCAATAATAGGAATGCTTATGACTAAAGAAACAATTGTGTGCAGTTAACATCTACAGCTTTATCCACATGCACAACACCAGACTATCCTTTGTTGGCAGTACTATTTCTTGAAGTACAGTTAAACAGAACTAGTATGTTTGCTTCTGGATTGAAATTATTTCTAAAATAGATGGGGAGATTATCATGTTAGCCACTACATTATGAGGCCATAAAAAAGAAAAAGAAATACAAACTGTAGTTGCATACCTTTAACTTCTCTCGCTCTCTATCTGTTTCCTGATAGGCATTCATCAACTGCAAAATGAATTGAAAATGTTAAGATTTTATTTATACGGATATCTGCACTCTATGAAAATGACTATCCCAATATTATCTTAAGTAACAGACAGACATCCCGTCTGCTGAGACTTTGCTTGTTTTCATACGCTTGAGGCTCTGCCCCTGCATCATGGTGCACTCTCAGCTTCAGTCTTATACCCCATTCACACTACAGTTGCAAAAATGCGCATTTCTATAATCCGAATTTTTCGTTAGGAATTCGATTCGGTATTGCGTTCACACACGCTAAGCGAAACCGAATTACACGTTGAAAATTTCAGGTTTAACTTCCTGTTTTGAACACTCATGCATGCCCCGCACAGGAAATCTTAAAATACCAACAAAAATTTGTGATTCGCAATTTATCCGGATAACTGAGCGTAGTGTGAACGGGGTATTAGTCAAGTTATAAACTCTCTTGAAAGGCAGGATGACAGGATTTTTTAAAATTATCAAAAATCAAATTTATCACTGTGGTCTGATTTTTTAAAATCTCGCTAATAACTTAGATTTCCAATTTTTGTTCTGGGGGGGGGTTATCACAATATTTTAAATGCAACTTATATGTTAAACTTAGTGGTTTTCATCATCAATTACTGACATTTTTGTCTCAGATAATAAAGTCTAGACTGACAATCTGCTACAGTGATTAAATACTGCATAACTAACGACATGAGGTCAGCTGTGGTGAAATGATGTTGATGATTACCTGACTGCTTTGTACTGAGTATATTCCATGTGATTAAAAAGTCATTGAAATTACTATTTGAAAAGTAATAGGGAGAGTTTCCGTAAACAAAGGCTAAACTCAGGGTTTTTTTTCTTTTATTTTGCTCAAATATGTTAGTTCATCCGTTTCCTATTATTTAACTATAGTTTCCAGTAATGAAAGCACTTGTAACTTTCAGTGCAAACCACAGCCAATGAAAACCACTATGACTGCTGGTCTGATCATTTTATAACTTTTCACCTGTGGCCTCACTTTCTCTTTCCTCAGCCCAAAACTCCTGTTTCTTTTGATCAAGTTTATTAGAAAGCAAAATTCTACCTTCACAGCAAGACATCCAGGCACTTTTTACCATCACTGTGTGAATATTTAATCACAAGTTAAGTCATGAGTCTGTGCTATAAATAAACCATTGCCTTAATTATCCAGTACACAGAACAATCTAGATTTATAGTTTTGTTGAATTGCACTGATGTATTTAAAAATCTCTGACAAAATTCCATAGTGATTACAATTAAATATAGGTTGTTGTGGACACATGCTTAGTTTGATCTGATCCTATTTTTAGCAATATGGTTGACTGTTTGAAGTGTGTCACAGTGTAAATAAAGTGCCAAATAGTTGATTCCAATGATATTATTAAATCACTTTTATGAATTTACAAATATGAAATGACAATAATGAGAACAGTGAGCCAAAGATATGAAATATTTTTTTATCTAATTTCAAATAAAGTTTAATAAAATTCAACATTTAACAAAATTTACAATATAAATGTTAAATGTCAATGTTTTGGTTGTATTTAAAAAATAAAACATAATATCATTAGCATTATAATTACATATAATTCATACCTGAGTAAACTTGGTCTTGTAGCGTACCATCCTCTTCTCTACCTTCAACAGTTTCTGGAACAGTTCTTCCTTGGAGACATGACTTAGGTTGTGCTGCTGAGGAGTCTCTTCAAACTCACTCTCAATGTCGGAGGGTGGAACGTATTGGCGATGGGAAAGATCCAGCGGCGGAAACAAGGGGCTTTCACTGACGTTTGAGCTCATGGAAGAATGGCGGGAGCGCACGACTGGAGACTCTGGCACCTCTGCTGTTATCATTTCCTGAAAATTGACGTGAATTTCATTAAAACCGAGTATGTTTCTAAATATCAACTTAAATTCTGCTGGTATTTGGATCTTGGCTTTTTTAAGTTCTTATTTCACTTAACTCTCTATTTCAAGAGAAAAAATCAACATTGTAGACTACTAAATTCTTGTAAAGATTACTTGGGTTAATTTACTAGGTCACTAAATCTAACTGAATGTTTCAATGGTGAATAAAATTAATTCTTTTAAAGTCTGTTTTTTCAAGTTGAGACTTCAGTCAAAAGCATCTTAATTTGGTGAATAATTTTATGGTCAATATAGGCCTATGATTACTACTGTATATACAACATATCTACTTGTAATGGCATCCTTTCATGCACTGATGCATCCATACCAGGTATTGCTTGTTCATTTTTGAGATTGTTCTTTGAAACAATCATATGTAATTGAGATTTCAAGACCCACTATTACATGACAAAAAAATATCCTGAAATCAATTCTTAAACTTTGTAATCAAAGTCAATAGGTTTCAACTAAACTTTCTGCTAAAAGTATCAAACTTCCTTCTCCAAAGAAATTACCTCCAACTTGCTCTCTGAGAGCACACTATTCTCCATAGTCCCGTGATTGGGAGACTCCAGGGGCACTTCCACCATACCATTGTCTCCAGAACCTCCATCTGCAATGTCCACCAAAACTCCTACTTTGGCTTCTCCTGCATCCTTGGCAGCACCCTCTGGTGTTGGAGACTGCGTACCAGATGCACTGTCATTGGCTGTGGCTCCTTCACTGGGTTTATGATCGGGGCTCTGACAAAAAATATCATGATTATAAATAAGTTTCAAATTGATTATTTCAGTGACAGGAGTGATACCTTTCAAGAACAAGCTTTGGGCATTTTCCTGTAGTCTCAATGGCACTTAATGTATATCTATATATGAATTCCACAAGCTCTTTCTGCAAAGTTTTCTTTGGACAGAAACCCGAATTTGCAAAGGGGCTAAGGACATGAGAAAACCCATCTAGCAAAGTAAGTAACCTCTCTTATTGCAGTAAATTAAACTTTAGAACATCAGAACTTTCTGTCTTTCATCAATAATTTCCATAATAGAATTTTAGCACTTTAACAGTGAGCATTTCTGAGGGTGATAGAACCACATATTTTGTGCATTTACAGTAATTTGATAACTAATATATAGTAAACTCCTCCACTTGATAAATACTGGGTTCTGATGGCTACTATCAATCAATTGCCCAAAATAAAAATTGCACATGATAGCTTTTATGCAATGTGACTTTAACACCCCCCCCAACCACCATCAGAGTCCTAAAAATAACCAATAACCACTCATAAACAAATGTTGAGATAAAGTTGCTAATGAAATAACTAACAAAATGATTGAATCTAGTCCTAATCAAATTCAACAGCATGAAAAGCAAAACACAAATAAACTATACTATTGTGGAAGAAAGCTTGGCGGAGGGGGGGGGGAGAAATAAGTGGGCGTATGTGAACCAATAAATAATAGAACACAAACAGGAAGACAGATTCACATAAACTGGGTGACATGACGGGGAACACAACTAGCATTTATCAGTGTATGCCAAACAGTTAAATCATCCCATGATCATGGGAATATGCGCTTAATACAATATTCTTAATGCGCATACGGAATGAACTTACTCTTACGTAAAAAACGCGGTCATTGTGCCTCTGTCACTGACAGTTTCAGTGCAACATGACTTGACTGGTAGATCTCAGCATATTGACCATATATGTTGATACTTACAACAGCTTGTGCAAAGTTGTCCGCAAAATTCTTCACCGGAGAGTTTTCAACTCCCTCTTTAATCTTCTGTTTCAGTTTTTTAAACATTATTTAAACGTGACCAGGATACCGGAAAATTTCGCCACTTGTAAGAGCGTCAGCTACTTCTGACCTCCATATTGCCGATTTCGCACGATGTACGCATGCGTGACACGTTTCAAGCATGCGCAGTAGATTGTCGATTTCAAATTAGGTCGTATATCCGGGTCTTTCTAGGTTAGCCATCATGGTGGAATGCAATCGGGAAGAGAGGGAGTGGATTTAGAAGTTTCCCAACTTTTTACACCAGTCAAAACACTGCTGAATGTGGCCTTTATACAATATCACGAAGAGGATATTTGCAGCCAAGGAAACTGTTTTTCAGCTCATCTCAAAGCTCAGTCAGTCGCTCATAACACGTAAAGTTGTCATAGTTTATTGAGTCGGCAAGTCATTCCAAAAATAACTTCTCGGATAGATACTTGAGATCATTTCATGTTCGGTCTGATTCACTAACCAGGTGGATATGTCGACTTCTAATTTTTCGGGAACGCCGAGCAGTGGTCGGCGACGGGGACAGGCGAAATATTCAGCCGAAGATGCAGCTCTCAACACAATCGCCAGAGAGGTAAATTATTGTGTGGTGTCTGATGTCCCTTATTCAATTGTGTGAATGACACTTAAGTGTTTATGATAATAAATGTTAATACTATAGCCGGATGATGTCATATATGCAGGTATTTTATTCATAACATTTTTGAGTGCAATGTTATTGGAAACGACATGGGCTAACAAACTGACAATAAGTGAAAGAGGTTTTAAAACATTTTAAAACTTGGTCAGTCTACTTCCCCCCCCCCCCTCCCACCCCCGCCTTTCAAGCACACATCAAACAAATATGCTTTCAGATGCGCATGCACACACACACATGTTCAAGCAAACACATTCATTATTGGCAGTGCCAAACATGTAGCATTAGCTGTCAGGGTAGGCAGCTGCTTTTGAAATTAATGTCACCAAATAAAGGACTGTGCGAATATTATTATGTGAACTTACTAAGAAGCGTAGGCAGTCATGTACATATTATTATTCCAGCTTATTTTAGCTGCAGCTGCTGTATCCATATGGGAAAATAATACAAAATGCAAAGGGTTAATTTTCTGTTGATATGGTAGCTTTCTAGCCTCTTTCTGTCTCTCACACATACACATACAAACACACACATACTACACAGGTGCACATGCACGCACATACTTGTGCACGCACACATATGTACACACACACACACACACACACACACACACACTTGTCTGGATGTCACAAAGCTAAGACCATTTGTTATTGTCTCCAGTGTTGTTAATATCTGCAATCACTTTCAGCCTTTCTCATAGCTGACTACACAAGAGTGTGTTTGCTGACTGATGAGTAATGACTAGTTGATAGGTCAGGAATACACACTGGCTGATAATGGAGAGATGTGACAGAGCTTTTCATTGGAGACATTCTCCTGTTAAATGGGTCAGGCTATAAATCTGGGCTTATCAATTATTTCACGGAAACCATAAAGCCAACAAGTGGGGGGATAATTTTGAAAAGAAATTTGGGTGGATTTAATAGTTCACTGATGTCTGTGCATGTGTATATTTTGATATTTTTGAAGACTGGAAATGGTTGTTTGGCTATTATGACTCTCTATCTCCCCATCTATCCTTACCCAGTGGTTCATGATTACTTTCTCAAATGTTGAACATATGATCACAGCAATCTTGTTGATAAGCTGCTCTTTAAAAGGCCCTTATATTTCCCTTGTAAGAGCTCCAATAAAATCCAATGTTTGTGGTTTGTTTTATGTGTAGTTTTAATATTTAAACTAGTATGCCTAAATACTGATCAGAGATATTGCCTTTCATGAAAAATGTGTTTGTTAGCTGAATAAATTATTGCTACTATTCATGTAATTTACAGGGAAAATCAGTGAAGATGGAAAATTTAAGCACTTAGTGCATTGGCAAAAGCACTGCAGTACTTATTAAGATGTAATGTGTAATAACACATTGCTAGCAATTTCCTTCAGTGCTACTATAAATAGATCTTTGGAATGGATGCTCTTATTGCACTTAAGCGGCTTTCTAGGAAATATGGGGTTCCTTGTACAGACAGACTTTCTGGAAACTAAAAATTTTAGATAGAGAGAGAGAGGGGGGGAATTAATATATAAAATGTACAGATTATTGTGTGTGAAAAATAAACAAAAATAACATTTCTATTCAGACACTCATTGGATGCTATGGAGAGGAGGCAGTTTTGACATTCATCCATAATAATTTTTTTGTTTATATTTTTAAAACTAAATAACATACACCGAATCTATTTTTAAAAAAGATCAAAGATCTTAATGATTCCTGTAAAAAAATGGTTGGGTAATATATTTTACAAAAATATGCTTGAACCAATAAAAATTCAATGGTTGATAAAAGAGAGACCAACTCCCAGATAATACAGGGATTAAAGCACACCAGATAACCAGAGCATTTCAGACTTTTAAGTGCTAGAAGTACTGAGATGAGCTATTTTGAGTACCAGCTAATAAAAGTTGCCCCTGTTCTTCACCTGTCTGGTAAAACCTTCAAGAAGAACAGAACCCTGGTAGCATCATGGTCGGGAAGATACGGTAATTACTGAATAAATTTGAACACTGTGAATTACTGAATTTTTACAGAAAAAATGGTAATTTAAATGTTTTGAGAAGATGTTAGTTTTGTGTTAGAAGGTACACTTTTTTGAAATGCCTGAATGTTATGTTTGAAAAAGAAAATGGGATATTTTCCCTTGAAATTACAAGTAATATTTCTGCACCAGTTCACAGTCAGCACTTGGGTCCTCTCAGTTCAAGGTTAGAGTCTACACCTGAGAAGTGAACGCCTTTGGATTTTCTATTCTTGTAGATGGGCAAACTGAACTAAACATAGTCATCCACCTGGGTTTTCCGCAGGGTTTGGTCATTGATTTACTCACTGGGAGTCCAACCCAAGCAGGCCCAACCAACCAATCCAAAAGTTTTGTAAGCCATCCAGATGTCTTTGGAAATTTGGGCCATCTTTTAAGGCTAATGGCCATCCAAATGACATCTGGACAGCTCTCTGGGGAAAACCCTGCAGCCCCACCTCCATTTCCTTTGAAAACATTTTATTTGGTATGATTAGAATGACAAAAAATATTCTTTTGCATTGTAAACACCCCTAATACAGTGTGCTAAGCAAAGGAGATTTATAAATTATGTATATCCTTATCATGACCATTTGCATGATTTGTTTGGCAGCCTAATATCTTCATTTGAAAAGACATACACATATGATCAAACCAAAATATATGATCTTGCATTCACATGCTAATGGGCATGTTATCAAGAAGCTATTCATGTGGTACATCAGTTTAGTGGGATGGTCACTGTGTTGACCTGGTTAGGTCTGGGGTTAATTGTACCCTGAATGATGAGAAGCTGGTTAGATTGAAGAGACTGCCCACTGGTCAAAATTAGGCCATACACATAACAGAGGGGGGGGGGGGGGGGGGAAA
>NW_019774136.1:448634-555552 GCF_001039355.2 Lingula anatina
CAGACGGCAACGTAGACTACGACGTTTTCATGAAAGGCAGAATCTATTAGAATATACACACGATGATGCAATTTACGAGAGGTTGCGCCTAGCTGTGACAAAAAGAGCGGCAAAAAGGTGGTGGAGATCCTTTACGACGACCTCAAAGCAGACGTTCTTATGCATTTCCAGCCACCCAAAATTGGAGAGTTAGTGCTTTCGTGACACTTTTACGGAAGAGTTCCACTTCCGGCAGACGGTTTCGAGACTACGGTGAGTAACGAGAGAACTAACGACCGAACTTTACGACTGAACTTAGCGATGAGTTAACGACTGCTTCGTAAAACACCCCTCAAATATCGCTAAGTTTTCTCGTTAGCGAGGTAGTTCAGTAGTTAGTTGTTCTAACTAACTACTGCTTTGTGAAACCGGCCCCAGCTTTGAAACCTGTATGAGAACAACAATACATCATAATAATCATTCATATATGCTAAGTATGAATATTAAAGGTTGAAATGCTGCAAAGTCATTGAAAAGTGCTGTGTGAATAGCCTCTAGGTGTCTGACTGAAAATTTTGATGTCATTGTT
Organism: Lingula anatina; assembly: GCF_001039355.2. The sequence goes on from NW_019774136.1 coordinate 449,203, forward strand.
TAGAACTAATGTTTCCCATGGACCTGGTTTAGATCTCGCTGTAGGTGGTCAAATAACTGCTTTGTAATTGCAAATAATTTGAGGTAATTGGAGCATTTATTTCTTTAAACATAATCTTTAAAGATACTGGTTCTAATCAAATTTTTTTCATGCATTTGAAATGTAGTGAAATGTCCTTAATGAACTTAAACACATCTTTTATATCACTATCTTTTAAAAACAATTTCAATTTTTCTCAATCACTTTTGTCTTTCAGTGTTGTCCTTATATTTTCCCTTATCATCTCACATCCCAGTAAATACTGGTAGCAAATACACAAAACAAAACAGACAGAATATTCAGAAAAGCTTGTATTAATGGTCTGAATAAAATATAAGTTTTATAAAGCCTTGTGTGAATACACTAATGTGGAAACAATGGAAGGTGGTTTATCCACTGACGGCAGTCTATCTCGGCAGCAACATCTCTGCAGGCACATTCAATAGGCACATAACACATCATTATAACGTGGGAACACAAATAATTCATGACCAAAGGTAATAAAAGTTGCATGACAACTGAACAGAAAGGTGTTGCAGGTCTGTTATATTGACGGATTGTTTGTTGATTGGATTCAGATCTGATCTAGAAGATTGGTTTTAAGTGTGGTTTTTGAGTAGAGTTTAATTAGAGAGAGACTTGGGTCTCTGCAGTCACCATAGAGCTGGGTGGTGACGGTGTTTTATTCGACACTATTTCTGTTGGCTCTTTCCTAATAGGGATGTATTGACAAAAGATACAGTGATTCACTCTCTGGTTTTGATTTCCAGTTTAACTGGGCCAGAATTTTTATGTCTGTCTTTAACTTGGGACAGTAATTTTTATTCCACTATGAAATTCATTAGTCAGATTTAAGCTTCAAAATTAAGTCCTTGATTTCTAAAATTTATTTTTGGTTTGGTATGAAGATCAGTGAGAAGAAATTCTAGTAAATACTATCAAAAATAATTTGAAATTTTACCTGACATTTTTGGGCATAAGGAAAAAAGGAGAGACAGAGAAAGGAACTCCATTGTGACCTACACATTCACTCAGTATTGTTTGCAATGGTGCCAGGTAAAACACATGATGTGGGCAGCATGGGTTATTAATGAGAATCAGAGAAATACTTATTGACAAGGACACTTCAGGTGCTCTCAGAAGACCATTATTTGGATGTATTTCCAGTATTCTCAAGGAAAACAAGAACATCAGCACTGGAAAAGTGAATAAGTGCCAACTATTGGGAAAATAACTTTTTAGACCTGGATTATACTTCGATTGAGACAAAGAGAAAAGGATGGTGACTTTTTAAAATGTCCTTATGCCATGGAGCTTTGCCTTGGAATACATCAGTGTAGGTTATTGACTAAATAATGGAAGAACACTTTCTTGAAAATATTGTTTAGGAAGATACCAAGTTATCTGAAGAGTGATTGCTCTGTTCTTAATTCAACCAGTGCTTCATTTTGGGCTTCAGAGGAGGTGGTAAGCCTTGAGAATGGTAGATTATTTTCACAGCATCACATAGAAGCTGACTTTTTTCACCTGACAATTGGATGCTTTTTTGGCTCTTAATTGATAAAATTGCTGATAACATTTTTCTGGGCGAAGTCCTCTTTAAGTATTCACAATAGGGTTATTATTACTAGGAAAACACTTGCAACAAAAAAACTTGATTATTAAAAATAATCGGATTGAAAACCCTGAGCAGAAATTAAGAGAACAGATGTCATTCTCACTGTATTAACTGGAAACTGAGATTATCATTTAGTGCACAGTGCAGTCTCGTCCTCAGGGGCCCCTCTTGTAACATAATTAACTCAAACATCTGATATTGTCAACTGAGTGGGAAAAAAACTGAAGATAGATCTGTGGTTAAAGATATAATGAGTTAATGGGGGAAAGGACCAGATGGCAAGACCGCAGGACACACAGTCACTCCAGGGGACGGAGTTCTGAGAGGCTTCTCTGATGGGATTTTTTAACAAAAAGAGCATCCAGATGTGTTTTCTAGGGATTCTGAGAGAAACACTTTGATACCTGGGGACATATGATGTGACAATAGTGAATATCCTAGAGAATGGGTGGAACAGAAAACAAGAACACTAGAGAACTGGATACAAGATATTAGCATTATTTTATATTCCGTTACTTAGGTTGATAACTATACACGGAATCCTGGAGACAGACATATTCTCATCCTTAGGGAATGAAAAATAGTAAATTTATATTTTTTGTTCACTGGATGTTTGGACATATATCACAAGGCTTGGAAAGTCTCATCTCCTAACTGGACAGAGCAGGGCTATATCAGAGCAAGGGCCTGGTAGCCTGATCATTAATTAATGACAATCTACATGCACAGCAGTCAAGGAGCAGAATCAATTATGACATAACAACCTGCATTGCTTCCAATATTGCTGGTAGTGCAGAGGTAATTGCACTGTGGATCAGAGGCATACACATAAAATGTGAGAGAAAAGTAACCGCAAAGTTTTTCTCTTTCCCTATCATTTCATTGCCAAGTAGAAAATTAAACAGTGTAGTGATTATTACAGAAAATGATGGAATGTTTGGCAGTGGCCTGTGTTCCCAAGTGCCCAGCGGACACCTGAGAAGGGCATCCAGAAATTGGGCAAACTATTTTGATACATTATCGCAAGATTTGTGGAAAATTGTTTCAATTAAAAGCTGATCGGAGAAGGGAACAAGGCATAATTACATAAACATCATTTAGGAAATTAGGATTTTGTTTCTCCTGGACGGAGCTTAAGTGCGGTTTTTACCAATCAGACAAACCTCAGCATGGCTCTTAGTTAATTTTTCAACCACCAGGTCGGAAAAAGTGGAGAGAAAATGTCAGAGGTCAGCTGAATTGGTGTCATTAATGCTAATAACACTTATATTACAAGTGATAACTTCACCATTAAGTGACCTCTACAGAGATTTCTGGACTCTGAGCAAAGGAGGTTCACAAAGAGGACACCTGGGATATTTTTGCAATTCTGTAATTTTTTGGAAAGCAAAGACGTAATTATCAAATCCAGTCATAAGTAAAATAAATATACTGAATGCTTGATCTCAAATGAGATAAGTGTAGAGTGATTACAGAGAAAATGGAAAGAGGTCATCAAGGTTCATTTGGAATTGCTTGTAACGCTGTCATTGTTGCTGGTCTTAACAAGCATGTCAAGAATATCACATCTGGCTCAGAAGAGAATAAAATGTATCAAAGCAAAAACAATACCCCGAATACTGTAACAAGCTCCAGCTCAAAGGAAGGAGAAAAAGAAAATTTTGATAGCAAAAATAATCGGCAAGATACTAAAATTCGTCACTTAAAGGGAGTGAAAAAGCTCATGTTTGACAGCAAAAATAGTTTACCAAGCACTGAAGTTGTTTCTGGTGCCAAGTTGACATCGGAGGGCAGAATTAATCAGCAAACCACTGCAATCACATCTTGCTCTAAGGTGAAAGAAACAGAGACCTATGACAACAAAAATAATCAGCCAGGTTCTTGTATAAACACTGAGAAACCTGAGCAGAGATCAGAACAGCAGACAGGAGGGAGTGACAAGCACAAACATTCTGTACATAGCCACAAGTTCATACCTCACTCTACACAAACATACCAGGGAATAGATATACACAAACAAGGCACTGGGCTCCTGAGTAAGGACCCTGAGATGGATCGGGTTTTTGCTGTTCCAACAGGAATAGTGCTGCAGCGCATGAAGCAGCTACAGGAGGGTCATGTGGGTAGCAACAGGATTGGAAGTCGGGCTGAAAAGATAGAAACTGAACCAGTTTTGCTCAGTCCTGGTGGTGGCTTAAGCAAGCAGAGGAGCTCCTCAGGATCAAAAAAAGGGCTGTCACATAAATATCAACTGCAAGAGAAGGCAGTTCACTTTGACGGGGATAATTCTGCTTCTTTTGGAGACTGGAAATACCACAGAAATACAAGAGATGTTAAAAAGGACGAGATTCCCCAGAAAGACGTCAGTGGAAATTTAAAAAGCAGAGTTGGTGATATTACACGTAAAAATACCTTTGATGATCCAATTTACACAAGCCGTGACACACCTCTGACACCTTTCAAAATAAAGGTAGACTCTGGAGAAATATGCGCAAAGAAAGATCTATCTCTGCTACCACAGAAATCAAGTGTTTCAGAAGATGAGGATCCCAGCACTGGGCAAGAACCTTGTAGAGAAAACACTTCAGTGCAATATTTTTCAGAAACCCAGAAGTCATTACACTCACCGCCTGCCTGTAGTGTTATTATAAGGGGTGATGCAGTTGATAAAGATACCAACAGAAAAAAGCACCAAACACAGGGGAAGTCAGATGAGAGACTTGTAACTGCTCTCAGTAATATCACTGTTTGTAGCACCAAGGCACCTGAGCAAAATCACAGACATGGGTCTGGTGATGAGAAAGAAAAATATGCCCAAAATGATGATGGTTTTATAATTAGCCAAACCAAAGGTACCTCAAAATGGGGAGGCAAGACTGAGAAATATCTGGCCAGAGAAGTTGGAAAATTCAGTGCAAAAATCGAGGATTCTGAATCAGCCAAAAAACTGAATATAAATGGAACAAAGACAAAGGAAACCCAAGAGGACAATAAGACAGCCAATACAGGACCAGATGTGAAGTCAGCCAGTGACAGTAAGACTAAGCAGGCATATGGCAATTCTGTCAAAGCAAAAGCCTCACTATTTGAGCAAGCATCAAAGACTGATGTTACTGATTCTGTTGTGTCCCAACTAAAGAAAAAATTGGCTAAGAAAACTCATTGGAGCCCAAACCATTCTTCTCCTTCGTCTTCACCACAAAACAAAGGTGATTTTAGTTTTAAGAAACAACCAGAAAAATTAAAACTCCATTCCCCAGTTTCAGTTGTAAATTATATCGTGACAGCCCCACCACCACCACCACCACCACCAGTGACAGAATCTGTGCCACACAACAGCATTCCCCAGGCCAGCATAAACACAGATCAGTCCGAGCAGTCAGACAGTGGGTCGTCAACAGCCACTGGTGACACTGTCATGGGGAACACCGTCAGCTCAGATGACAGCTCCATTTCGAATGGGAAACAGCACCACCAGCACCACCCTGGAGACCCAGGGGCCAGTGCAAGGAGAGATAATTTTGCCGCCATATCCAATTCATGGTCTAGTGGCTCGAGATCCCACAGGAATTTTGAGGGTTATTATAACTGCAGACAGGCCCAAGATAAGTGGCGTCAACATTCTGATGGATTTCAAGGTCCAGGTTATTCCAACTGTTTATCCAAAAATTGGCGTTTGCACTCACCTCCTTTGCATGACCGTTATGACCATTATTGGGGCAATGAAACAAAACATTTAGCATGGCAGGATCACCCTTATCAAAAATTTAAGCATTCCTCTGATTATCAGGGAAAAGAGCAGGCAATATGGAAAGATGTTGAAATGGCACGAGCAAAGAACATTCCACCAGTAGACTCTGAGGATACATGGCGATATAAACATGATGGTAAATTAACCCAGTACCCCTCGCCACCAGCTCATGTAAGGTACAGTGATAGCAAACAGAGGGCAGATGACTTCCCATACTCTGATGTCCCGTATAATCATCACGAGGGCTATGATGCACAAGTTGGCTCCAGTCAAGAAATACGTAGTCCCTGTCAGAAATGGGACAGATACCCAGAATATTTTGAATGTGATTATCCTCTAAGAGAAGATTCATTTTGGTCACAAAGAGAGAACCGGGACAGTGTTGTTAGAGATCAGAGAGTTGTCTATCCAGGCGACCAAGGTCTGAATTACACTGGGCATAAGGGGGTGAGATACCAGGATGATTATAGATATGACCACTTGGAAGAGAAGTACCTATTCCCTGGGTCAGTAAGTGCAGAATTCAACCCACCAAGAATGTCTGATGGCCATATTGATTTTCGCAGCGAGCTTAATTTGACATCAGCCTATCCTGAGACGAGGGTCATCTGGGGTGATGATGACACTGATCAGAGGCATGGAAGTTGTGGTGCTGTGTATTCCATGCAAGATGCTGACCTGCACTCTCCTGCCAGGTTTCCTGGAACGAATGATGGCAATTATGCCAGCATAGACGCTTATTCCAGGGAGGAGGAGTCCAGTTATACCAGAGTTGAAGATGGTTTATATGAAGACAAAAGAGCACACTCTGTTGATGATTGGGGTTCTGAGAACCGTTATGCTCAGAGAGATGAAGGGGCTGCCGCGATTTATGCCACTGTGAACAAATGGAAGAAACAGGACAGAGAAATTATACACGATGAAAAGGGAGACCAAATCGGGACTCAAGATCTGCCATATTTGGAAGCTCAGAGCCAAGAAGGAGAAGAAGTTGAAGATGGGACCAATTCCCCAAGAAGGTTATCATACCACAGTGATTTACATTTATCACTGTCCATATCAGACAATCAACCAACTTTGACTGGTCAAACTGACCATCAGAGTAAAAAGGGACGTCTCTTTCTTCTCACCCTATCCAACCCAACCTCGCCTACATCTGATATAGAGAAAACAGCAGGCAGGCCGGGAGATACCAATACTGGATTGACAGTTGAGGCTGTGGGTAGTGAGAAAAGGGAAATGGAGACAGGAGCCAGAGGGGAATCCCTTGACAGAGAATTGAAAAGTGCTGTGAAGGCGCAGTGTGACAACAGAAGATCAGGAATGTATGTGAAAGACACATCATTAATTCTGGTCAGTGGAAACAACCCAGAAAGTTTATCTGTAAGCAATGATACTAGGCAAAGGCAAAATGCTTATAATTACCAGCTCTCCAAAGAGACAGGTTATCCTCCAAAGGGCACTGTCGTGAATGTGACTACTGGTGACACCTATAGTTCAGATGGGAAACCACATGATGACCTTAACAGTTTAGATGAAAGAGCACAAGACAACCGTAATTGTCTGGGTGAGGAGACAGGTGGTGACCCCTACAGTAGTTCACATGATTCGTATGCCCCTCCCATTTACCACACTGAAATGAACATGCAAACTGGAGCTGCCACAGAGTGTTTTAATGGTGATTATTATGACAAATACCAGCCCATCTCTGGTGGTTCTAATGATAAAGAGGAGAACATTAATTTCAAGCCAACATCACCATCTTTGGCAGTGATGATGGAAAAGAGCACCAAGACACAAGCTGTTGCCCCACATTATGTTCCCAATAGTCATGAATACAAGGATGGATTTCATAACAAACTCACATCACCCAGTTATGGTAATGAGGATGCAGTGATCAGTGTCACACGTGTTGTCGGTGTAACAGATGGAAAACCAAATCAAAAGACATTGCCATGCTCTGCGTCCACGTCAGGAGTCATTTCACCTAACAAGGTGCTTGATGTTGGTGGGTGCTCTGGCTTAGAGGTAAATGGTAAGACATCAGAGACCTTAGAACCCTGTGAAGATAACAAGGGGAAAGGAATAACTGCAAAAGAGAAGGAAGTTGGTCAGTCTGATTCAGTGGAAGAAGACAACACTGTTGAAATTTATATTAACTTTCCACCTGCTGTACGGAACACTGCCAGGAAGGATCCAAATGAGAAAAAAAATTCTTCAAAGTTTGAGTCATTGCCAGCCTCAAAGATAAAAGATTCTTATAAAACAAAAACGGCCTTAAATGCTCAATTTCCACTTGATGTGTCAAGCATGAGTAGATGGAATGCTACATCTGGGGAAAGTGGGGAGAAACTAGGTAGGACTGTTATTTCCATTGAAGGTGACTCAGACAAGATAATGGAGTATGGGGATCCTACAAGAGACGATGGTTGTGAAGTCAAAGATGCAAATGTTGATTGTCGTTATGTTAGCTATTGTATGGTGAGAACTGAAATGGAAGGTGATGAAGCGGATGAACATTCGCCACAAATGGGTATAGATTCCCCACAGAGTGAGGACAAACAAGAAGATGGACAGTGTGAAACCACAGTGCTGCAGAAAGATGACGAAGACATTGAGGAGAATCAGATAATTTCTGGTTGGTCTGAAACGAAGTCAAAAGAAACTGAAGTATGTAGCGAACATAGGTACCATAAACGTGAAGAGTCCGTGTTCTCCCCACCGCCAAAACCACCAAGATCTAAACCACCAGATAATGTATCCAAGGATACGGAGTCAGAATTGGCACATTATAATGGTAGTAATTTGAGTGACACGTTATTATTAGAGCACAAAGAATTTGTGGAGGTTCTTTCTGGTTGTTCTAGCCCCCGTTTCAAAAACAAAAAGCAGAAACTACGCCAGGACCCAGGAGGCGAGTCTGAGACCTACCTTTCGTATTTATCCCCAATTATAGATTGGAAGAAATTGTTAAGGGTTCGACTCGAAGATGAGTTTGGTCATGGGGACGTTCGTTCTTTGGCTTCCAGTGGGCGGAGCACACCATGTGATTATGCAGATAGTGATGTGGAGTGGCAGGTAGGATTTGTATCAATTTATACATTTTTATATGTTTATGAGTAGGCTTCTAAAATGCAGCTCTACAAATAGTTACAGTAATCTTCTGAAGAGAGAAAAGCTTTTACATATCATTTCCTTTCTTTTGTGTTTTTTCATTTTGTATATAAGTAGACATCAGAATCGCAGATGTGGAAGGTGAGCTCAAAGATTGGTTTGCCTTTCAAAGGGAAAAAAGCTTTCAATTGACATTTATAAAGTGTTTTGATTGACAGGCAGTTTGAAGTGCCATCATGAAACAACTGAAATTTTTTAATGGTCAGTATATGTCCCTTCACTAGAAAAAAATAGATATGATCAGGAAAAATTGATAACTGGTAGAAATGGGAATAATCCCCCCCCCCCCCCCAGAAAAAAAAAGGATATGCTGCAAAAAAAGTTTTTTCTCTCAAAACAAAAGGAAAAAGTGAAGAATTGAAAAAATGAGGAGGGGAGGGTACACATAAGCCACCTTTTAATTAATAAAGCAATACACATAAATCATTGAAAGAAAACAAAACGGGGAGAAATTTTATGCAGTAATGTTATTGCAAATAATTTTTTTTGTTGAAGATTTGAGTTCCATACTACATAAATTGCATGTTGAGGGTGAATCATAAGGACAACATCTGGCACCAGATATGAGAGTCCTGTGTGAACAACTGGGTCAGATCTGACTAAGAAGGGTGTGTGTTAGAATCTTGTTCCTTTTTTATGAAGATTTTATGAGATCCATTTGTAGACAACTAGTTGTAATAATTTTTTTAATGGTGGTGTGATTGCAATGACATTAAACGTGAGGTTTCTGTGCCCATTTAACTTGAAGCCCTCACGTTTGTGAATGCACGTATGCATGTGAGATTTTTATGCGACTATGTTTTTAAACTGCTAAGGTTGTCAAATGGATATATAAGACTGTTCAGACAAGGTTTCTTAAGACTGTATGTTATTGTATCCTTATTTATGTAATAACTGGAATTAAGGTTTAGTTAATTTTTTTTTTTTTTTTAGGGGGGGGTCGAGAGACTTAAGCTTAAATTTAGCAGAAAGATTTAAGTAACTAATTACTCGGAGTGGTGACAGAAGATTCATGCATTTCTATTTTTTTAACTTTGAAAGTAGTGAATTCAGTATAATAATACAGTAGTGCTCTACTCTGGCACTGGGGTATCCAGTAACTTTAGCTTTTGTTTAGAAATGTAAGAACAGCTTTTGTTTAGAAATGCAAGGATAATTGGGTTCTAAAGGAAGAAGGGCAGAATTAGTGCTAAATTGGCTTTAGGTACAGCTTTGCTTTAACAAGTATTGTTTTTGTCCTAAGAATTTTTCTTTTCAAGCAGAATTGTTTATTTCAGAACAGGATTCCTTTGGTTCACTTCAGCGTTTAATTTTAAAAGGAGGAAATTAATGAAAATGTATATGTAATTTGCCTCACTTGGTATTAGCGTGTTTGTTTTCTGTTAGTATTTTTGTAATGGAAAAATTCTGTCTGACAGTGTTATGTTGCTGCCAAAGAAAATCCAGTATTTGTGATTTACCCATTGTTTGTGTTTCTTTCCAGTCTGAAGAAAAACAAGACAAACATTTTGAACTGAAAAGTCAACATACTGTGAGTATAGGTTCTTCTGTTTGAAGCCCAGTTTTGTTAGTCTTCTTCATGTTAAGTGGATTTTGTATATATTAATGTCTTATGATTGACACATACACTGACGCACACACATACACAAACACACACACACACACACAGTAACTCGAGTCTGTTTTTACTTAATAAATTGATTTTAATCACCAGCACTGTTGTTCTCATTAATGTATTTTATTTCAGTCTTAAAATTGTGACCTCTGAACTCAAATAGGGTACAGAACAATTCCAAATCCCCTCTGCAAACCAAAATAAACAGCAAATAATGGTCCATTTTTTGCCACTAGACAAAATATTATTGTATCTGTGGGCCATTCACAAGTTTATCTTGAAAGCCTGTAAATTCAGAATATTTCTACTTTACCTTTATTTGTCATAATATGCCAAGTTTACTTTGAAAGCCAGTAAATTCAGAATATTTCTACTTTTACCTTTATTTGTCATAATATGCCAATGTTATATTGAAAACGGCACCTTACACAACCCTCACAGTTTTAAACCTCATCTTCAGTTGCATAAAAGCACCAACTTGACTTTTTAGCCTCTGGTTTTTGTCCGTGTCACAAAAGGTGACATATCCATCACTTAAGCACACCATAGCCTAGGTGGCAAAAGCCTCCTTCCAGAATTTAGTGCACCGAAATCAGCATGACATATGATACACTCTCGCCCCTTTGAAATCTTAGATAATAAGTATGACGTTAACCAACTGACTTGTACACAACACTTATAAGAGTAATTCTAGGTTTATTTTCTCATCTTACAATTGTGATTCAACAGTCCCTTAAACTTTAGGGTAACCAATTTTTTAATCAGCACACCCATAAAGAAAATAGATGAACTATCTTGGTCGTCATTTCATTAGCTAACCAACCCTTTCTATTTCTCTCTGACCACCGTCCACTCCAACAGTCCACTAGTAGAATGGGGTCGTCCAGCAAGCAAGGAGCTGGTCGCAGCAGCAGTCCCGTGGAGTCTAAAGTAAGATCACGCCTGATACTTGCCTGTATCGTAGCTGGCATGAGATGTAGTGGACCAGTCTACTAACCCCAGCTACCATTAACACTGGGACCTCGCTAGTATAGAACACGCTTGCCATGGGCTAAAATTGGTTATATTGGACCCTTATGGGCTCGAAGAGGACACCCTCAATGTTTACCCAGGAATATAATTTTGACTATGCGAAATTGATATGTCTGTTGTAATTCCCATTTTGCTTCAGTTTCATGTTGTATCTTGGGAAATTAAAACTTTTTTTCATCTTTTTGAACTCTGACTTATGAAATGGAAATTGTCCTCATTTGTTGTTTTTACCAAATTATCACCCACTTGACACAAATTATAATTTGTCAGCAAGTTTTTAGCCTATTGGTCACAACCTGTTAACATGCTAGTGGGGCCCCACATATTGGTGTGGAGAAGGATGAGGAGGAGGAGGAGGAGAATGCTACACTGTCTCAGATATAATATATTTTAACAAATTTTTTTCCATTTTTTTCTCTCCACCAGACCACAAGTCGTATGATCTCTACTGGATCCAGTTACTCTGGGTCGCGCCGAGGCAGCGATGATTCTACGGAGTCCACATCCAGGGAAGATAGGAGGGATTTAAAGGTACTGTGATAACATCTAGCGATTATATACTTGCTATTTAAAAAGCATTTTAAAATGAAAGGAGATCCTGATTTGGTTGAAACTTAGTAAATTCTTTCACGTCTGAATTAATCTGTCCAAAGGGGTTTATTAAAATTTGTGGAAAAAAAAATGGAAAATTTTTTTCCCACTAACAAACAGACAAATAGATGATATGCTATCATGTAAGAAGACTCTCCTTGTAAATGTAAAAAAAAAAAAAAGAAGATAGAGAGCCATCACTGTTAATAAGCCTCCTTTTTGATGAAATTAACGAATTTTGAAATTGAAGTCAAAATTTGAGGTTTTCTGTCCCATTTCAGAACACACTAGCAGAGCTAGAAGAAAAATACAAGAAGGCAATGATGACAACTGCTCAGCTGGACAACGAGAAACAAGCCCTGGTCTACGAGGTGGACCTGCTCAAAGATAAAGTAGAGGAACTGGAGGAAACTATGTCAGAGGCACAGAGAGAGTGCAAGGATAGGACGAGAGTGAGTAAGGGAATTGAGGCAGGGTTGGGGGGGGGGGGGGGTCTGGCTTTAGCTTGGTAGAAATAGGGGAAATAGATTATTAGGTTTGGATGAAAATGCCTTGCACTAAAGGGAATAGGGTTACTTTATGTTATTCCTTTTGCCCCTTATTTATTTATTGATATGTACTATGCATTAGCAACTACTATAGTTATGAAGTATTACATGTAATTAACAGTAAAAATAGTACTACACTTTAAGAACGGTTTCAAAAAATCTTTCAACTGTTGTTCTTGTTGAAGTCAAGTATGTCAAAAACCAATTTATATTTAATGCTGATTGCTCTTTCTTTTGCTAGGAATTAGACATGCAAAAAAGGGATTTTAAAGAAGTACAGAGGGAATTTGCTGTTCTAAAAGTACAGTTAGAGCAAAGAGATAAACTTATAGAGGTAAGTCTGAAGTATTGGAAATGCTTTGCATTATCATAAGAGGCTTGCCAAGATGTCATAGTTTACTGTCTCTTTGGGATACAAGGATATAAGAATCTTTTGGCTCAAAGCAGACATAGAGTAACTGTCATAAAAACTTCATTAGAAATTATTATGAGATTTCTAAGACATCTTTCTTCATTCAGCAGAATTAATTATGAAATTTTTATGAATTTTTTACCTACTTACAAACAGAAAAACCTATTCCTGGGCCAATTAATCACACCCATCATCATTCCCTGTGATAATTATATGAATTTCTGAATGTATTCACCAATATATTTATGTTTTCCCCCCTATCAGGAGCATGGTTTAGTGCTGGTCGCCCCAGAGGCAGGAGAACCTGAGCTAAGTGCGGCAGATCTCGACAGTAAAAAAGGGTTCTCAGCGCTGCTGGTCAGCCCTGCCACGGCACAGATCCTGGAGAAACTGGGGGAAGGCTCAATAGACGACAAAATTAGGAGGTTAGCCTCAGAAAAAGAAGAGTTATTAGACCAAGTAAGTTTTAATCTTTTTTTTTTCTGTGTTTACTGTGTCTACTCACTGGCCATTTTAGTAGGGTTACAGAAATACAGCACATTCCATTTTTTTTTGAAAGTCGTATTGGAGTTTAGATAATTAAGCTGAGTTTGTTTTTTTTTTAATTATTATAAAAGAAACATACCTAATATGAAATATATGTTTTGAAAATTATTTAAAAGCATGAATGTAATATCAACAAATAGCTTGAGTATAGTAACATAGAAGCTTTACTAATTCAGTACATTTAGGACTAATCAAATATAGCCTTATTGATTGTTGTTTTAAGTGTGCTGCAGTGGCGCCCCATACTCATTAACTTTAACAAATAGCAGAAAGAAATGGACAGATAATGCTTGTAATAGGAATGCTATTAATACATTTAATCTTTGGAAGTGGGGAGAAGTTGCCTGTAGCCTGGTAGATTAAATAACATTAGGCAGACTTACTTCAAATTAGACTGCAACAAAATGACTAATGTTAGATATACTTTTTGATAACATGGCACATTAATTATTTGATCGATTAACGTGTACAGTCATTTATTTATTTATTTATATTTTTATTTGGGAATGGTTGGGTAGATTTCCTGCATAGAACCTCTGCCTGTCTACTCAGTGTATTACAAGCTTGAAAAAGTCCTCCATTGTTAAAACTGAATGAACTTCAGAGAAAAAAAAATACTCACTAGGTTTTCTAAACAGTAATAAAAGGTTGCAGATTTTCATGTGTAACACAATTACTGATATAATTATGATGATATTACCATTTGAGCTCCATCTCATGATTTCTTAAAATTTGTATTTACATTTTCTGTAAGAGCTTTGAAGTGTATTCTCCATGTAGAGTACTAGTAGTACGAGTTCCAAGTCAGGCATGAATAGCGAGCATGAAGTTCATTGTAATTGTTATTCTTTATTCATTAATTTACTTTTCCCTGCAAATTAGGTTAAAAGGCTACGCCAAGAACTTGAAGAGGAGAGAGACAGGAATTCTCTATCTGCTAAGTACAGTCCAAATAAAGCCCAGATGAATGGGCCCAGTGACGAACATTTGGAGCAGTACCAGCGTGAGTGGGCCCGGGCCACTTAGAGCACCATCAGAACAGCAGACTAACAGAGCCGCGGATCAAATATGGTGACCCACTGAAAAGCTTGCTGCTTAAATCCAGATTAGACACTGAATAGATTCCCCCCGGGAATTACGCAACAAGCGTTCAAGTGGGTCAGCCATATTTGAGCCGTGGATCTCTTAGACCTCTGCTCTGAATGTGCTGTTAGATAAAGTCCCTTTTCTGAGCTTCATAACAGTGTTAGTTTTTTTGGATAAATTCCTCCCCAAAGAGGTCATGTTTTAATTCACCTCTATTTGCTCACCACCAGCAATTTTGAATAATGATTTTTTACGGATTCTTCACCATTGCGAGATAGAGTAAATAACCTTGATCCTCTGTGCAATGAATGTGATCTCATCCACCACAATTTATCAAATTGTAAATTTAAATTCCTTGGTGGAGGTCTGCACTGTCTGAGTGCTCTTCTAGTTTTAAACTAAGTCAAGAACATAAGGGCTGAGTATGATATATCTCAAATACGAGCAGGCCATGCTTGAATCTGAGATTCATTTTGTCTTGGTGAGTGGTTTTTTGACATCTGGGGTTTTTAAGTGAGTGAACTTTTAATTCATGTTAAAAAGTTTTGAGTAATTTCCGTATAGTGATATTTTCGGCTCTTCACTTCAGGAGAGGCCAGTAAACAGGTACAGGAACACAAAGCTAAATTACAAAAAGCAGAAGCAGATATTACAGCTTTAGAAGGAAACGTAAGTAGATAGCTTTACCTCATGCAGTGCCCATAGCTAGAAGATTACATTGTCTTATATTGATTTTTTCGTCTTGCATGGTGGCCAAACTCATTTCTTGTAGAAAAACCCCCATGCTGTTCTTTAATACAAAATATTATTGTATAATGTCTCTAATTTTATTTTTTAAAAGTCACATAATTTAAGTAACAGGGTAGAAATTATATCTAGAAAACTTTCAATTTAAACTGGGAATTTAAACATAAATCCATTTTAAGTATTATTATTATTATTGCTATTAGGTTATCAGGTTAGAAAGTCAAGTTAAAAGGTACAAAGCTGCAGCAGACAATGCAGAGAAGGCAGAAGAGGAACTGAAAACTGAGAAAAGGAAATTGCAAAGAGAGGTGAGAAAAACTGCCATGTTTCCTTGCTACGTTTTCTAAGAACTGCTCATAGCCTGTGTAGCGGACCACGAGTAATTGAAGCAACACCATTGGATAATACTGCCGTTTATTCACGCAGTGAACAGAACTGAACAGAATCTGAACAGAAACTGAACAAAAACTGAACAGAAACTGGACAAAACTGAACAGAAACTGGACAAAACTGATGAAAACTATAAAAAGAAAAGAAAAAGAAAAAATAATAATAACAAAACAGTGAAATAAAGATAAATAAACTAGATATACTAAAACTTAATTCATGTGATCTTAACAACAAATAATTGATCTTTGCATGTGTGTAAGTTTTTACTATTTATTATTTAATTTTAAACACTCACACTAGAACAATATCCAGACTCGCTTTCTCCGCTAGCAACTGGCTGCTCAGATACGGCCATAGAAATCTGAGCTGGTACTGTAAATTTATTTGATAACATAAATATACATGTGCGTGTTGGTCATGAAAATGCCACTCCCATACTAACATAAACTTTAATAAACACGATGCTCATAACTTATGTTACTGATTAAACTTAAGTAAACTTATGTAAACTTTTGTAAACTACACAAAATATCTCTATATAAGTGAATTACACTTTATTTAACACAAATTTTACACAATCTACACGTAATATCGTAACATACCTCCACCCTGCCAGTAAGTATATAAATGACCGCGCAGAGTACATGCAACATCGGCTTTTATACTGTTGATCACATGACTAGATGAATAGATGTTACTTAATATTGAGCAGTGTTCTAGTGTCTTCTCTAACACAATATAAATAAACATAAGAACAGCGTGGAAAATATAAAATAAAAATGATAACGTATATAATTTCTGCCGTGTCGGCAACAGCCTGCTCTCTTTGTATGGGTTTGTGTGAGATGATGTCTGAAGCGTTTTGTCCTAATATGTCAAGAAGTATTTTACAATCTTCTGCATTAGTTTGTGATTAAGGCCCTTTTGGTTCAGACAATTCTGAATCTGCTTTGATTTAGAAAGTTCAAAATTAATTTTTTTTGTTGCTAAAGGCACTGTAATATTAAAATTTATGTTGTGGAGGGGGGGGGGAGGACAGGTTATATCATGGGAAATACCCTGTGATACAATTGTCTTAAACTCTCTCTGTACTTGAAATAAAATTGTAATTCCAACTGGGGTATTTTTAACATGGAAGTTTTAGTACACAGATGTACCTTTCAAATTTTTGCTTCTTTATCACTAGACATATCATTAAAAATAGATCCAAAAAATTATACATTAGACATAACATTTTCACAATTCTTTCATTTGATTAATATAAAATTCAGATTCAGCTGTTTTCTGCTGCATTTTTTAGGAACACAGTTTTAAGCCATTCTGTACTCCTTTCTTGTTTTGCTTTTTTTCGCCGTCATGTTTTTTTCCTTGATGGGCTTCAGTTAGCATGTGACAATTTGGCTAATGGGCAACTATGAAAAATGTCCAAAATCAATGTTGAATTTATAAAGATGAAAATATTTTCAGTTTTTTAAGTTGATAAGTTAATCGAAATGTTTCAGCCATTTGACCAAAAAGAGGGATAAGAAATCCTACATTTATTTATAAATTTCCTACATTTATTTATAATTATGATTCTGTATCCTAATTGAACCAGTCCTTTACCTTGCTTTCACCTTTTGCTTTATTTCACCACGAGGGACATATTTTTCTATTTTAGCTTCGAGATGCGCAGTCAAATATGGAACACCTGCAGAAACACAATCAGTCCTTGCAGAGACGGTTGGATAAAATGCGAGAGGCCCGTTTTGTCTGAGGTGTCCTGTTTCGCGTTTTGTTTTCCATTATCTTTTATGCTTGTGCACATGCATTATTTAATTGCATCTCATGTTTTTTTCCTTCTCTTTATTACCTTACGGTAGATTGTTTTTTGTTCCATGATAGCATTATGCAGTAGGTAGATCTAGTTTGCAGGCTGGGGTTGGAAGGGAAAAGGACGGATCTCATGATTTTTTTTTTCTTCAGTGTAAATCTACTGTTCTGGTGACAGCCTTTTTCAAGCCTCAGTTTGGATCTGAGCATGTAGATTGTTGTCCGGGTTTCTCCAATCAGATCAGTGCTTACATTCCTGTGCTCTTTGTAACACTACTTTTAATGGGGCATCTTTGGATACTTAACAAATAAATGAGTTGTTAGTGAAAATGGAAATATTGGGTTTCAGGTATTTTCATTTTGTTTATGGGAAAATTGTAATTGTCAAAAACATTTTTAATGTCTTTTAAACAGTGTATGTATTTTACATTTTATGTCGATTTGTTTTTAAGATACAGTTGGGGTTGAATTATGGGGTTGGGGTTAAGTTTGGAGTAATTGGGGAACGTTCTTCCTACTTCCTGGCCCAGCTTGCCTGATCTGCCATATTAACAGAGCATGTTGCTACTGTTGCTGACAAACTGATCCGCATCATCATTGACAGCAGCAGTAAAGATGAAACATTGTATATCATTGATTGCATTATTTAATTCTTTAAGTTAATAATATTTTTTGTTTGTTACCTTCACCCCAACCCCCTTCCTTTTTTTTTTTTTTTTGTATTGAGTGGTTTGTGCATCAGTTTTCAGTTACTTGAACCAGAAGTCAAAATGGTGGCACCACCATTGTGCCACAGCAGGTAGCACAGTAGTTTTAACTTGCATGGACTTGGTTTCCTTGGTTGCCTCGCAGTGAATAAATACTGATTGTTATGACAGTACTAAACTAGATTATAACCAAGGTCTTTGTATTATTATTATTTTTTAATAGGAGTGTTATCAGTAAATAAATTTTAAAAGATTGGTGGCAAAGGTTGCATTTGAAAAAAAATTCATTATAGTTACTTACAAAATTTTGGTTCTTTTTCATATTAAGGTTAACTGAAAAATATGTTGTAATATCCATTCACCATACTAAACATGGGTTATCATTCTTCAAACAAATTTAAATTTAGCCCGCTGATGTTGTGTGATCAATTCACATTGTCTTGGTGTTGTTTTCAGTTAAAATTAATCTCTGTGAAGCACCGTATAAAAGTTTGGTAACTGTTGCACCACTAACCGTTGGCTCTTATGTTTGAGGAAGGCTGTGTGTGTATGAAGTCTTCAAAGGATCCAGTACCCCAGATATTGTGGGTGGGAAATTATTTTATAGTGTGTCAGCATGTGTGCACACAACTGATAGAGACTAATGGTATAGTTTATCTTCACTTGAATAGGGTTAATGTTGAAAGATTGAATGATGCACACTGTAAGACTTTAATGTGAAAAATTCATATGGAACAAGTTTTCCTGAGGTAAACAGTTTTTTTTTCTCGGACTTGCCAGTCAGCTTTCCAGACACTCACTGTTACTCTGTAAAAATTAAAAAACCCTTGGTTTACACCTAAGCAATAGTTTTTCTAATGCTGCCATTCCTCAGAGCTCAACTCTCACACTGACTCCAGTGTAAAATTGTGTCAAGATTGTTGATGGGGTGGCAAGGTTCACCAGGAGGTGGTGAATTTGTTTCTTTTTATGCCCCATAAATCAGTGGCATTTATCTATTAAAATGTGATACAGAAGTTTACCATGCCCTCTGATAACTTCACAAGAAGTGGTTTATGTACATAAAGTGTGTTTAAAATCCTGCACTTAATCAATTTAAATCCTAACTAGGCTGAGGTGCATCACAGATAATCTGGTTAAACAACTATTTGCTTGCCCAAAGAATTTGAAGTGCTACTGAATAATGAAGAGGTCCAAAATGTTTAGATTTTTGTATACTATGGGTGCATTCCCATAGATTTTAGATCAATCTATCCTCGTGGGGAGTCTCACTAGATTACTGTCAGATAATCTGTCTTAAATGGCCGTCCCGCCTACTACAAGCTGTAAGGGGGTAATTAACTTTCGTGCCCGCTCAGCTGACAGCTATTTAGCGTGAACCCCCCAGGGAGTTAGGTCGATCTAGTTGGATCGATCTAATCTCTGGGAATGGGGTTTATGTTAACACTTACTAAGATAGCTTGTCTAACAGTTCAGACTTGAGTAATGTAGAGGCTTGCTTGGTTCAATAGAAAACTGATGCATGTTTCAACCACATCACAGATGCCCTCCTTTGCAATGGATGATCTCCTAGAACTAAATTTATGTGGTTCATTTAAATTCAAAGTTATTAAAAGTATTTTCTTTATATATATATACTTCATGTATATTTACAGAAATTGAGATTATGTTAATGTAAACTTTTTGTTGTAAAGAAAATAAGTTTTCCCTTTTTTATCACTCCCTAAGTGTGTGAAAAAATTATTTTCTTTTTGTTCTTAACAGTTCTTTCATATGTACTTGATATTTTCTTTGTTTTAAGGCTGGAAATTGCTGGTTATTCATTACATGCAGACTGGGAAAATCATGGGGTGATGGCCACTGATAAGAAAATTTATGGCTTCTCCATCAGCCTTCTCTTTTTATGATTGCAGCTCGGGGAAACACATTCAAGCCACAGAAGACTAATGCTTTTATTTTATTGTTAAATCCAACTTTCTTAGAAACTCAAAATGTTATGTTCATATTTTCTTAATTTAGTTTTTCTGTTTCATTGCAGCTTCGAGAAACGCAAAATGTTGTGGAAGAACTTCAGAACCAGAACAGTCATCTCAGCAAGAGACTAGAAAAAATAAAAACTGCAAGAAATGCATTAGTAAAGCCATGAGGAAACTAAGGAAGGAAGAAAATGTATGACGAGAGTGTTTTTCTTTTTATATCTAAATGTGATCTAATTCCATGAGGAGGCAGACATTCTAATGTGGTCTTTATCATCAGATCTTCCAACAGCCTAGTGCAGCTGACCAGAAGACACTACCATTTAAGGCTTTGCCAAAAGCATTTGACAGAGTTGTGCTCTTCACATTGCCCTATTACAGAGGTTTCAGGATGTACGTGACCTAATTTCCCTCCCAGTTCTAGAGCGTAAGGAATTGTATGACACCCTTGTGACCCTTTTCCCCTCCCAGTTCTAGAGCCAAAGGAATTAAACAATATACGCTTCCTATTTCCTCTCCTAGCTCCAGAGTGATAATAATTTTCCCATTTTTTTCTGGGTCTACTTTTGCTGGATGTTCTTTTCTACTGCAATATAAGTTCCTAGAGTAACAAGAATAAATTTTGTAGACTTAACAGAAGTTAATCACACTGTTGGACTTGGATTTTCCAAATAAACAATAATTTGACAGCAGTTGCTAAATGAAGTCCTGTTCTTCAAGGAGGACTTAGAAATTCTACGCACTTTTCAAAAAGGCTGGTTACCACGGTAACTGTGCCCCCTGTTCTGGAGGAACTACAAGCTGGACAGGCAGCAAATGTGTCACACTTGAAGAGAAAAGGATACTCTACAGACCTTGCCGGAAAAATAATTTATTGTTCCAAATAATGCAATCAGCAGATAAATGCCAGTGATATCCTAATGAAGCATCAGTAGAGACAACAGCTTCTAGTTTGTTTCATTGCCCTAACGGGCTCATATCTGCTAGATAATGTTATTGCTGGGGTAATTCCAGCAGCTTTAATTGGTCAACAGATCAGGATGTTACTTAATTCAGGGGCAACTAGAAGGATGGGGGAGACATGTGTTGTAGGATTCCTGTTAATTCCCATCAGTTCAACAGCCCCTGTGGAAAACTGTTAAAATCCTGGTTGTGCACTGAGATTTGAAATCATGCTACAATGCAATTTAATTGTATTTGGATAAAACCATTCGGACGATGTTGTATCATACCAGTTTCACAATTTCGATCAGGACATTATTTTACCATTTACTGCATAATGATTTGCTATTTCTTTGGAGAACATGTAAGCAGTCACAACTTGCTAGCTGACAAAGTATAGTTAAGTGGTTAGGTGATAGTCTTCTGATGCTCAGTAATCTTTTGGTATGAGCAGTTTCATCATCAATGTGTCTACTATAACTAATTGCTGGGTCACACATTGATGCTAGCCTTATCATGTTTCGCAGCCTGGCTATGTAAAATTTCAGTTTGGCCACCCTTTTTGATGTATCTCATTTTACAGGCCCTCCGTTTTATTTATTTATCTATATATTTATTTATTTTAATTTTGTTCGGAAAAGCTAATGTTATGTCCTATGTTATTATAATTGGAGGTTTTTCCACATTTGGTGGACATTTTTTAATGCCAAAAAATATGAACAACAGAAAATGCTGATACCAAATATCTGTTTTTCTTCAAAAACTAACTAAGGCAATTTTATATCAAGGAATCTTTGTTTGGTGGGCACTGTACTACTCAGATATTGCATCCAGAAAATGAAAATTCACATAAAACACCCATGCAAAAGGGTGGCCTGCAGGCTGAGGCTATAAACCATATTAACACGACTGGGAATTTTAGTTAATTGGCCAATTTCAGCTCATCTGCCTTTGGTCTCTACTCATGCCTAAAGAAAAAAAAATGGGTGTAAAAACTTGGGACTCCCTCTCCTGCTGGTAGCACACGTTATGTATCTGCCTGAGCTCTTCGTTGCTTCACATGGTAACTCTGGGATGACCTCCTTAATGTTATCGTGACTTAAGAAAATATACACCAAAATCAAGGGGCATTTGGGTCAACAAATATATGGACTAAGAAAAAAGCTTTTTGATATAGAACGGCTTTCAAGTGTCACATAAAAATATATGAATAAATTTTTTCTCTATAGTTGGTTTTTTTGTAATTATTAATCCCACAGGTTAATCTCAGGTCTTTTTTTTTATTGAGGTGTTGCAAAAGGTGTTATTGATACTTGTTTGTTTCTGTATAACAAGTAAATATTTTTCTTTGTAATTGTTGTTATCATCGATAAATTACCCAAACGCGGGTCATAACCCCTATTCATTTGAATACCACAAGGTGGAAATTTCTGTATTTTCAAATACAAACTTTCTTTCAACTGATTTTCTTTACTGCAAATCTGAACTGAAAGTCTCTGCATTTGAATATTGTAAAATGAACATAATTTTTTTAAAGAAAAAGAAACTTATTAATTGACTTTTAAGAACTGCATTTAATTGGAATTATCGACCATCATCCTTTACATACCAGCGTAGCGCAGAACGTGCAGTTCCTACAAGGGGGTTGCTCCTCTCCCCCCCCCCCTTTCCCCCCTCGCTGTGATTTGCCCAATACTTCCTTCCCAGTAGACGGTCCTTTCACGACCGATATAACTGCTAAGTAAAAATTCTTTAATCATTTGTATGTTTTTATCAGGTATTCAGCTGTTTCTCTCCGTATTAAACCCGGTAATTCTTACCTATCTACTTAATATATTAAATAAGAAAAGCTTATTATAAGCTGTTTTTTGGAGAAATGTCGTTTAGTCCCATGAAGAGAGGCCTTTTTTGATTAAAAAAAATATCCAATTTCAATGATTTATTAAATGTTAGCTGCAATACATGAATGCCATAACACGGACAATAGCTGTATCATATCAAATCATATCAAAAAAGTTATCAAACACCGTAATCATTCGGCCTTTTCCGTATATATACGTCAGTCAACGGGGAATCCCCTTTTAAAAATAGTTGCTGTAATTTTCCTTTATTATCGGTACTTTGGATTAACAGAATTCCTACTCGGAGGTCAAGATGTTGACTTTTTGCTACATTATTATCTTGCTGTTGACACATCTTTCACAGGTAGGTCTGCAATCTGAAGGCAGTAGGCCTAGTGTTATGTGCCACTGAGAGGATGTCGCTACTGTAGGCCTGTGTGTAGTAGGCCGGGTGCGTGACAACAGTCCGAAAGTTCAATAGTCCAAAGGTTCACTATTTGTTATTGGCTTAGAGTCCTGGTCCCTCTCGTTCGCCGCCACTACACCGTTACCACTCCTCTCCCTAAGCTATAGGGGCCTGTGTCTTGAATTTTGGTCACTTATCATTCATTTGTTCAACGTTTGCTAAATATCTCCCAAACCGAAGGAATTATTAAATTACTTCAGAGGGCTGCCCGAAACTCATATGTGGAGATTCCAAATATGCCCTAAATTGGTTTTTACTTTGGGCCAAAGTTTTGTAAAAACGGCTGGGAATATTCTGTGAAAAAAAAAAAATGTTTGCGCCAGTTTTCAGAAACTACATGTACCTAAGCTTTCATATTATAGTGTGGAGATACTATTAGGGATTTTTTTCATCTTCGTGGATTTTTTTCTTACACGGTTTTGGGGTTGCACTACATCAGTATGTAGTGGTGAAAATGTTCAGTGGTGAAAATAAACTGTGAAATACACCAAAACTGGCAAAGATACCAGTATGCCCAAAGTTACTATTGGCATCTTTCTGTGGCCTTGAATCTGACCTTTGGCCTACATTTAACCATGAACTAATAATTTTCAACCCTCATATCTACAAAACTGGCAGAGATACGCTCATGAATAGTTACTATCGAACTTGATTAGGAAGTCATATATGGGCAAACATGATATGACCTTAAATTAGACCTTTGGCCTAGTTTTTGCCTGGAACTGAATATCGCTAATTTCTCAACCCTTAATTATATCTCAAAAGCTGGCAGAGATGCACCAATAGTTTCTAATGGATGTTATAGGGGCCTATATTGACATTCATAATGTGACCTTTAGTTTGACCTTTGACCTTCTTTTCCCCACGATTTTTGTAATAAATTGTAATTTTCTACAAAAATATTGTATATAATGATCTTTAGAAAACTACACAGTCCCAAGCTTTCAGATTATGGTGATGAGTTAAAGAACCCTTCTTCCCCATAACTGACGCACATATCCCCACAACTTCCTTCGAACTTAAATGCGCTTCTTTTGCGGTATCGTATTTCAGAACCTCTAGTTTTGCAGTGGGTTTTCATTGTTTTCCTAGCGTTCTGTATTCATGTATATTAATTATCGGCTGCCAACATTTGAAAATCTCTCTCTCTCCCTCGGTGGGTCCTCTTACTTTTACACACACACACTCTTTCTCTCTCTCTCTCTCTCTCTCTCTCACACACACACACACACACACACGACTGTGTGCTAAGAAAAATACTTGGGCAAGAAGGTTGATTGTACTTTTGGTCCAGTATAGCGTAAAAGTATTTCTCTTGGTGTGAAATTTCAGGCTGAACGAGGTCATGCCCAAAGTCATCATGAGAAAAAACCTGAAGGTAGGCTTTTTAAAAATAATTTTATTTTATGTACTGATAATTACCCTTATTAATTAATTTAGGTGGAGCTCTTGAAAAAGTCCACCTATGCTGAACAAAGTCAACAAAGGGTTCAATTAGCTAACTAAATGGCTTTTAGCAAAAATTAAGGAAGAGTTTCCAAACAAAAGTCGTGTCTTTAGTTTACATCGTAAAAATACGTTATTTATGTTCACTGCAACTAGAAAGAAAGCTCTACTTTACGAAAAAGTAGCTAGCTTCAGCATTTTTCCAGGATTTAACTATTATGAAGAAATGATGGACATAATTACGAACAAAGGTTTCACAGAAGCAACATTTAAATGGATGCGGGACAGTATGGACCATTGGAAGAAAACGGACCTTCATGTCGCCATGATAGGTGAATCTGGAGCCGGAAAGTCGGCATTTATAAATGCGGCCCTCGATCTGGACGAAACTGATCCACGGGCGGCAAAAGTTGGTAGGTAAAAGATCTGAAATTCTCGTGGATATGGCAAACGTCGATATAAAAATTATCCCCCATTTTTTTTTATTTACTATATTCAATTAATACAAGGGGCAACCAAATATTGACGCTTCCCATGCGCTTGTATAACCCGTTTTCTTATTAGCTAAACGCAAATTTTTCATTTTTTTAGTTCATTTTAACAGTAGTTCTTTTTATTCTACAATGTATATTCTACATCATTTACAGCATATTATCATCTATGTAACAGCAGGTATTACCTTCATGAGATTAAAACGTTTACAATTATGCACTGCTAAACTGGTTAAAATCAAGGGATTTTAGTTCAGAACATCTACTTTTATTTGAGGGCATGTTATTTTTATATGCTGGTACATATAACTGTTTGATTTTATCATTCTTTTTTTTTTCTTTTGCGTAACAGGTGTTGTTGAAACGACTAGAGAACCTGCACCTTACAAACTCCCAGATAAACCCCTGACTTTGTGGGACCTTCCTGGAGTTGGCACAGCATCTTTTCCAAAGGAAACGTATCTACGACAAATCAAATTTCGTAGATATGAATTCTTTATCATCGTTTCAAGCACACGCTTTTCGGAAAACGACTTATGGCTGGCAAAGGCCATTCAACAAGAGAACAAGAAGTTTTACTTCGTCAGGTCAAAGATTGACATCGATATTTACAACAGCAGACGACAGCGTGTCCCTTCAGAGGAGGTTCTGCGCCAAGTATACGAGAACTGCCACGAGACGCTCAGCCGAGGAGGGTTTGCGAACGTTCCTGTTTTTCTTATATCAAATTACGACCCAAACGATTGGGATTTTCAGAAACTAATGCGCCAACTCATCAACGACGTTCCAGAAAAGAAACGAGAAGCTCTGGTCCTCTCTATAGCAGCTACTGGCGAAGAAGCAATCCGCGCCAAAAGAGAAGCGTTGGAGAGTCGTATCTGGGTAGCCTCAGGCTTGGCTTCTGCTGGCGTTCTTGTTCCGGTACCAGGAACAAGCATTGCTGCAAATTTTGCTGTATTGTTGTACGAAGTTAGCTTCTACGAGGAGCAATTTGGACTGAACCAACATTTAAAGTCAGATCTTTTCTTTAAAGGGGGGTGCCTAAGAGGGACCACGCTCTCGAGTTTAGCGACCAAGAAAGGAATGACAGAGTTGATCAAAAAGATTGTCATTAATAAGGGCCCTCAAACTCTCTTCGCAGAGGCTGCGCGATGGATCCCCCTCGCTGGCACAGCCGTGTCTGCAGCAATTACTTTCGCAACCACCTACCACGCCCTGCACTGTATACTGGACACATTTGAGCAAGAGGCGCTGAATAACCTGATGACGAAAACTGCCTTCCATGATGAATTATAGGAAACTTTTCAAGAGAAATTATTTTCCTGAATAGATTATCCTGAAATTTACGTTATTAAGACATTCTCTTCAGCAAACGTAAGAGGCGTGAAATACCGCACTATTTGTGCGGATTAGAATATCGTTATAATTTTCATTATCATTTAAAGCGTAAGAATTACATCAAATGACCAGGGTGTAGCTACAATAAGTATAGCTTGAGAATGTTAAAATAATATGAATAACGTTGACATATCCTATAGTAGTGATTATGAAAATATAAATAAATAAGCCCGAGACGTGTCTAAACCTTTATCAGTAGTTTTATGTCACACATTGTGGTCTCTAAATTTGAACAGTCTTAAACGAGTATCAAAATATTCAAAATAATTAAATATCCATTAATAAAAAAATAACTAATTTTATGCAGTGATTAGTGATGTGCTAGAAATATACTGTGTGGTTGTCTACTTTTTACCATGATCAATTTTTTTACTTCTACATTGCCTCGTTTTAATGCGCTTTGTGATTTAGCATTTTCATTGTAATTTTTCCAATAAATGCTCTTTGAACATTAATGGCAATTTGCGTGGGGTGTTAGATTGCACTGCCTCAGTTGGATTAAAGCCTTCTTGTAGTATAAATAAGGGATAAGTTTAGTGACTAGTAATACAATGTGAGGTGTTTTAAAAAATCAAAATCTATTTGTCCTTCTTGTCACTGAAATTGCCGAAGAAACGTGCATTTTTACACATAAGTATATCAGAGGAAAATGTCCATGCCGACAAAGTAAATTATATTTTATCCAGAAACCCACTTTCGTCATCATCTGCGACATGAAAAGATGCTACAGCAAGTATAATTTGCCTGTAAACATCAGGTTTACTTCTTTTCTGTCCTGTGAGAAAACCTTGGTACCAAACCATCTAGTACAGCTTTCTTTCTTATCAAACGTATTCATTGTCATGGTTACCATAAAACTGGATTTCTGATCAATTCTGTAGAACCCGGGAGGCTGGAAACCTTTACGCTGATGTTCCCGAAATGTGAATTCACGTATTTGTAATTGTAAGGGACGCGGCTGGTCCACTTGGTATGTCCCACGCCCGTAAGTGTAGACTAGATAATACCGTATTATATTATATTAATAGACTAGATAATATCTTTAGTTTATAGGTAATATTTAATAAGACATGTCATATACAGCTGGGTACAAAACGGACTGGGGGTAGGTAGATTAGGCTCTTAGGATTTTGTTGGTCTGGTTGACCATTTCAAAGTATGGAATGCATTGGTAATCGACACCTATAGGCTTGCAGAGGCAGTCTCACATAAAATTTTGATAGCAACTGGCGAATAAAATTGTTGTGAGGTATTTTTCACCCTCCACAATTCCACATTGTTCAATCTAACAAAGAAAGTAAGTTGGTAAATCAGCCAAATGTTTAGTCACGTGCACATAATTCCCTCGTTTACCTTTACGACGCAGTGTTCATTGTAGCTGTTGTGGAACTTAACGCCGTGCATATCGCTGAATATTAAGAAATTACCGCGAAAAGTGAAAAAATGTGTATCTTTTTGAGTCTTTTAGCTAGAAATAAATGTTAGAGTAATTCGTTGCTTTTAAAGATAAAAATAACTGAGTTCTGATAATAGCCCAAGTTTCTCAATGTGTGATATGGCAATTAAGTCATTTACCATATTGACAATATGGGAACATTAAAAAGTATCACACGCAATGCCAAGAATGTTTTATTTTCACCTCTGCTATCGACATTGATAAAGTAAATTCAAAGTTTTTCAACGCTTTTCTTAATTAATCTTTTATTCATCTCTGATTCTAAGGCATTCATTAAGCTCTCGTTTCCTCCAAGAAATATTTCTTCTTTAGCAGATTATAGTTGATATGGACGATTACGTGGTCGAAACTATGAAAAGAAAAATATGTTTATGAACAAAACCTATAGAAAAATTAAGCAGTATAACACACATGTCTGGACAAGAAGAGCACGAGTGAGTACTTATAAGAAACCAAGACAGTCCCTTCAAAAAAGTCAAATTAGCCTTATTAGCGAAATAGAGGGCTATCTATTGGTAAGAAGGTATAAATTGTTTGGTCATGAAAAAGAGTTATTTTTTAACAATGTTTATTCATAAGAAATGGAGGCAAAGCGCCAAAAGCATTACATGCTCTCCATGTAAAACAAAATAAAATAAGTAAATGAATAAAACAAATGGATATACACAAGAAACAACAGAATATACGTATATATATATATATAAATTTAAAGAGAGAGAGAGAGAGAGAGAGAGAGAGAGAGAGAGAGATAAAAGCAGGTCATAACTAGTTAACGCACACAACTAAATACAAACATAAGAGATCAGTATTGGACCACAAAAGTTACCAGAAATAATTAAATACAGAAAGAAAGAAAATAAAGGGGAGAAGAAAAGGATCGTAACTAATTTACGTATACAACACAACTATATACAATTTGGATTACATTAATAACAAAGAAAATTACATGAAATCATAAAATGAAATCAGTGAGGTCAAGTAGAGAAAAGATAGTGCTTATTAAGTGATGTCAAGGTTTTCGAGTAGAAAATTTGCAATGGTTTCGAAGATCATTTCATTTTGGGAAGTTGATAAAGATCCATGGCCATAGAGAAGGAATGACAACTTTTCTTTTTGTGTTTTAAAAGAGGTCTTACGTTCATGTAGTATTACATTTATTTTTTTGGTAAAAGGGCGGGCACCTTAAATTGAGGGAGGGGCATCTGAAAAAGAAATGCAGAGGAGTATCAAGGGCACCACAGGTACAGTGAGGTGTGTCGATAGTAGTCCAATAATGCCTAAACAATTCTGCTCTAAATAAACACCCGACCCTCGCTCTGTTAAGAATTTTTTCTTGATTTCTGTCTTAGTTTAGTGTTGTTGTTGAAAGCGATCCAGCAACGAGGTGATTTTTTATGGAGTTCTTGAAAGATGAGATTCGAGGTAAAGATTTAGTTGGGGAGGAGAGTTGATCCCATGAAGACATTAGGAAATAGTTAACTGAGGTATGGGGGTATTTTGGAGGAAGTTTAAAGTCTCTTTTGTTATTTTCTAGGGTCATGTTTGGAAAAGGGTTTCTGAATGAGTGGAATATATCAGAAACATAGGGGGGACCATATTCGCCAAAACTGAAAACATAATTTTTTGAGCATGCATTTTTCTTCTATCAAATAGATAAATCCAATTAAGTTGCTCAAATATTTTGGAGATACAAGAGTTAGGTAAGGCTCCCAGTATTATTATGCCGGTTGGTATTGAAGAGACGATAGTTTCGATAATTTCTTCTGGAGTGAGTTGTGATAGAAGATGTCACAGTAATCAAATTGTGATTGGAAAAAGAGTTATGCTTTGTACTGAAAACTTAAGAAAATTGTTAACAGAGCTGATTTTTTGAAAAAAGTATAATTCATTTAGCAAAATCTGTCAACATAATTTACACTTGCAAAGATGAAAATGGTATGAAGTGATATTGAGGGACACCTGATAGACTATAGTAGGAACATTGCTAATGAATGCTATAAAATAAAACGTACCTGGTGGGTCAAATGATTGTAGGATGATGTTTTTTTTCCAGATGAAATCTTTATTTCTATTATTTTTTGACATTACAACAAAGGTGTTATGTACATTTTTAAACCAATAGTTAGGTATCCAGTCTTTACTTAACAGGCAAAACTCACCGTCTTGGCATAGTGATCCGGCATATCCTGTTTGGCAGCGACACTTAAATTTGCTTCCAGACCCAGTTACCTCAATCCGACATTCCCCATTACTGCAAGGGTTAGGGTGGCAAGTAGCTTGACAGAAATTTTGCATAATTAATATATTACATGTTCCACAATTTTGCTATCTCAATTTGCATAGTTAACATCTATGAACCCCAGATAGAATAATTAATAACCGTAATCTTACTTTTAATATACATACTTAGTTTGAAATAGACTTAATTATTTGCCCCACACGTTGCTTTATTTTAAAGAAAACATGGAACTTGGCATCTGTACTCTCCACGCCAAAGCTCCTCACAGTAGTTTTTAATCAACTTAACCATGGTAATTACATGGCTTACATGATATCATTTAATCTATGAAATATATTACTTGTACATGCACCATCGGTATTAAAAAGAAATTTTGCTCCCGGCTTATTTTATGGTAAGTGCTTAGCTGGGTCAAATGATTTAATTGTTTTTATAAGTTGTAGTCTTTTTTCTATTTCTTTTCCCCATTGCAACCCATAAATATTTGCTTCTACCTATATTCTTAATCATCTATCAACAGAAAAGCTTACCTCTCTCGCATGTGCGTCCTGTATATCCATTTCGGCATTTACAATGAAAACTGTAACCAATTCTAATGCGCAGATATTCACATATCCCACCATTACGGCAAGGGTTAGGGGTGCAGTCATCTTAAAAAATTGTGCATAACTAACACGTTAGACAAATTTTCTCTCTCAACTTGCATATTCAATACGTAGGAAACATAACTATTTGAGTCAATTTCCCTATAATAATGTACATGCACTTCACAACTGTAATACTACTTTTCATGTACAGGCACAGTGTGAAAATCAGCTTGATCTGTCTATTTTTGCAGACGTTCTCCTGTATTCCAGTTATATTACACAAGGTGTGCTACAGATAAAGTATAGTATTGTAAATTTACCACTCTTTTGTGTACAAAATATTAAATCTTAATCTTCAAATAATTACAATCATATCTTCTCATTTCACACTCCAATAGCATGATTTATCACACACACACTGGTGTTTTAATGTAAAAGGAAAATGATTTTCCCTTTCCAGTAAAAAATTACCATTTTCCGATCAAAAGCTAAACATTGGTACTCTTCTGTTCATTTAAAAAGTATGTGAGTATTTTTCTTTTCAAGTCAAAATTTCTCAACCATAATATTGCAGTGTTTTTTATGTTTTTAAATTGATTATTTTTTCTCCTTCAGATAAAGCAGCTTTGTTTTCAATGGAAAATGGAAAAAAAATACTCTTCATTACAAAGTGGAAATTTAAAAGCTTTCTCCTATTCAATGCTACACATGGCTGTTTTTTCTGTACATCTTTGAAAACCAGTGTTTTCATTGTTGTTTGAATCATCTTTAGACATATTATATTTTAAACGTACCTGTATAATAGCCATGCTTTCGGCTAGCCTGCCTTCTTTAGGGACAGACATAACTTTTGATCCTTATACACGAGATCTACTTGATTTATGATTAGCATTGTAACAGGTTTTTTTTTTCTTTTTTTTTATTGCGTTTAAGGATTTTAACTTCTGTCTGCTCAGTCATGTTACAAGAAAGAATAGATAAGATGTTTAAAATGTACAATTTTTCATGATTTTCAATGTAAAATTCAAAAGTAATTTTCTCCTGGAATACAAGAAATCACACCTTTTTTTCTCTTTTAAGTTAAACGGTAGAGTATTCTTCTTTAAAGCTAATTAGTGCAGTATTTTTTCTCTTCATCTTTGAAAATAAGTTTTTTTATTGACACAATACATCAAGAATACATGACATACATACAATACAAATACAAACAAACAGACACTCGCTCACACACTCACACATAAGAGATGTTATACTATATAACACTTTTTAGTTAATTACATCGTAAGTGTTTTTCCTCGTTCAAAAGAAACAGCAACGTAATATGTATAAGTATTTGGGAAAAAAAGGAAAAGCAACAGTCAGAATAACTTCTTGAAAAAAAGGCCCAATCAAGCTGGTTTTCGATCTCAGCCTGTATTTCAATAATATTGATTACTCCTATAAGTTTTTAAGACAATAGGTCTATCAGTTTTCCTAAAATGTGTCACCTTTACTGCATAAAATATTATATATGCTAAAAAACAATCACGTTGGTTTTCAAAATTGAACTGTATCTTAGTTATATTCACCATTCCTGTACGTTTGAATACAGAAGGTCAAACAGTTTTCCATGAGAAATGGTATCAGCATAGTACATAATGTAATATATACAATAAAACAACATTTGAAATAAAGATGTACAAACTTGCTTAGCTTTCTTTGTAACTTTTGTTTTATCATCATTTTTGGAAATATGTCTGTATCTCAACTAAAAAAATCTAAGAGTTCTCAGAAAATACAATTCAGTATCAATCACTTCAAAGACAGCCCAATACCCTGTTGTACTAAAATTCCAAAATGCCCATGCACATTCCTGATGATTGATCTACCAATTCCCAAAGTTTCAACTGCCTAGCTCTGGTTGTCTAGGAGGGGATTATAATCTAAATTGTGAAATATACCATTAAAACTGATATTTAAATATTTTACTTAGCTTTATTACCATGCAATGAATTACCCCAGTAAGTTTGGGAATAATAAGGTGCACTGTTATTAATCTATAGCATAAATGTCGACAGTAGACCAAATAGTTTTTTTGTCAATTTATAGGCAATATTATGCAATATTAACATGATTGATTATCACCAATTCTTCATTATGTAACACTTTTCATGTGAACCTTCAGAAACTGTATCTGGCACAGGGCTAAACCTACGGGAGTTCAAAGTCACTTCCAGCGTGTGTTTTATGTAAGCTCACTTAAAGGCCACTGGAAAATTATTATTAAATATATGTAGCTCTGAAATTACCCAAGAGACAATGAAATGTACTAATCAGCCCTTGAGTCCATACAGGTATATCAAAAACTAGGGTTCTCTGCTTCATGTGTTATTTGCATGGCATATAGTCTGATTTTTAAACCTGGCCTACTTTTAGTAATTTACTTTAGTCCTGTAAGTGTGAAGACAAAAATTCAAAATGCATTGCACCCAATGCATTACCAGTGCTGCCATTAGTATAATATACGCTGAAGAAATTAAAAAAATCAACCAAGCTGTAAGTTTGAGATTCACTGGTAACATGGTTTTCCTTTAATGGTTGTTACAGCATCAGTGTCAAACTTCAACTTTGATGCAATAGGCCATAATGCTCAACAACATCATCACCATCTATTTATAATATAACATAAGTGTAATGGATATTTAGAAAATGTGACTAATAATGTATGGTGAAAAAAATACAGCATGCCTTTTTGAAAAATGGCCCTATCAAGCATTACTTATATTCACCAGTCCTGTAGATTTGATGAAAATAGGTGAAACATGTTCCACGTATCGTGTTATCTCTGAAAGTGCAGGTGACACAGCATGTCTGTACATAAAAAGAAAAAAAATGTGTTGCTAATTATTCTCATACTATAAGAATAATTCTAAGAAATAAATTACTGCTGGTATTGGAAAATAAGTCTGATTAGATTATTTTCCATGAAGATATGAAAATTATGTTCTCCTTATAACATGGCTATTCAGAAAAATGAGATGAGCAAAGGATTCCAGGTCCATGGAAAGTCAATATCACACCCTGGAAATAGTTTTTTACAAGAACATTTTGTGTATAAAATATGATAATGAAGGGTGAGTACGACTGCCGATTTACAATCCTGTAAGCCTTTGAATGACTGATTTTAAAACCGCAAGAGGGCAAAGACAAAAGAACAAGGATGATAATGGTGGAGCAAGACCCATTCTTCATCAAAAACTTTGTTCAAATAATAGTAACATTTTTCACTGAATTTCGTTTACAATTCAAAACAATGGGCATTTATTTGAGTTTTTGAGGTCAAACGAGAAGTGAGACAAGGCCATCCCTTACCATCCTATATATTTATTTTATGCATTGAGCTACTCTCAGTGGCAAATAAAATCAGACCCAAAGATAAGAGAGATGAAAGTTAATAATGTTGAACATTTATTCATGTTATACGCAGACGATACAACTTTTATTCTAACCAATGATCAAAGAAGCCTGCAAAAGGCACCCTCGGTAATAAAACTTTTCTCGGAATGTTATGGTGAAAGTCTGAACTTTTAGAAAACCGACGGGTATGGATTGGAAGTAAATGGTATGAAGAAATAAAAACTGGGAAAATATTTAATGGAATCACAAGGGAATTCAAGCGGCTCAGTATTAAATAACTGAACTAAAGAAGCAGGAATACTTTGAAATCAATTTTACGGAGAAGATTGAAAAAAAAAAAAAAAAAAAACTACTACGAGATTGGTCATTGAGCCATTTATCTATTTTGATAAAAACCTTAACCCTCCCGATTATGGTACAAGCATTAACTGTGCTACTCCAGCAAATCCCACTGAATTAGTATTTAAAACAATAGACAGAATTATATTTAATTTCATATGGCAAAAAGGTAAAATGAACAACTCTGTTATCAGGCAACGGAGGTCTGAGGGTACCCAAAATCATCATTTTAAACCGACAAGATATTTCTATAAAAAGTACCTACAAGAACTAAAAAAAATTCCAAAAAGAGCAACAGGTAAATGACACACAGACAACGAAGAAATAATGGAAGAAGAAAATTGTCACTTAAGTGTGTGTCCATGATAGGACCAGTCAGAGGGTGGCAAGGTGGGGGTCAACAGATTTCAACCAAATTCATAATATTGTTGCACATATAGGAGATATTAAGATTGAAGGCAACAATCCCAAAAGAAATCATTGGATATAATTATAATATAATATTAAATGTTTTTGGCCATTTCTGGCTTGATTTTCAGCTTCGGTCAATAAAGCCACTTCATGAGCAAATATGTCAAAACTTATGGCCTTTTAAAATAAATTGATAGTTTACCTATTTAAAGCAGCCATTTGCCTTTGAGAATATGTTACTTAATTTCAGTTTAACCCACAAACTAACGAGCCACGCCCATTTTTATGACCCCACCCCCCAAATCACTTTTCTACCAAGCAATGTTCAAGCATTCATATCTCTCTTTTTGTAGGGTTGACAGCCATAAAATTGTATAGGGATCCTGAACATATATTGGTTTCATCATACAAAACTTAAAAAGTGTGTTAAACACAACAAAAGATATTGAAAAAGTACCTCAAACTTTAGCAATTTTAGTAGAAAACCAAATGGCCGAAATCAAGATATCAGTACATTTTGAGATAATACCTTCCAATAATCAAATTTAATCAAAGACTCACAGCCAGGAATTCAAACAATGGTTTGATAAGGGCAAATCTATCCAATTTTTATAAATACAAGATGGCTGCCATCAATTCTGTCCCAAAATACAGTTACCGTAATTCCTCAAAATAAAAAAGAGGCCCATTTTTGCAAGTTTTTATTTTGAGATCTATAATACAGGATTGCTCACATAACATTCTTTTCAAACAGAGCCATACAACTTCTGAATAATTTTAAATTACTAGTGACAAGTTATTCAACCCCCCCCCCATTTAATGAGTTATTACTGTGCATATCCAATGCCATCAACATTGTGTATACACCTTATTTTCAGGGAGCAGTCAAGTTTTAAAAATTACAAAGG
Source organism: Lingula anatina (assembly GCF_001039355.2). The sequence goes on from NW_019774136.1 coordinate 485,167, forward strand.
ATTTTTCTAAAAGTAAAAGAGAAAGACTGTCTCATTTTATCAGTTTTCTCAAGTGCAATACCAATTAAATCCACTTGAAATGATTTATATTGCATTTTTCCATTCTCTTACCTTTCAAATGATTCATAGGCTTCGTAAATACGTGTTATATATTGATATCTATATTCTTTTTCTATAAAGAATTGAAACAGAGTCAGCAACATACAATGACAGGAGGAGTATTTTATTTTCATATTTTTAATTGGATAGTAAAAGAACAAAGCAGTTACTTTTCACAGGAGTGAAAGCAAGTTATGAATCTCAAGTGCTTCCAATATCAGGGTCATCTTTTCCATATACTGAACACAACAGTGATGGGAAGTGTTCAAGAGATTTTAATCTCATAACTGATTGATACCCAAGTTTCTTCTTCTGGTTGAGAGATCTAGGGTCTCCTAAGACAGTAATGATAAAACTTGAAGCAACGTGCCACTATAGTTTGGTGTAACTGAATTGTCAATACTTGTCAATCCACTGGTGCCAATCCTCCTTTCCTACAAAACTGATTGAGATTGCCAAGCCTAAGATGCACATTTGTTATGGGGGATTGTCCCAAGGTGGCTCTTAAGTCCAATAGAGGTTTGCCAGGATATCCACTACTGCATCTACCTGAAAATGGCAGGACAGGCCTTCAAAAGAAATTAAATGTGTTAAACATAAATATTTTAAACTCATGTTAATTGCTGTATAAAAACAATGACTAAATAATATTCTGATCAAACATATTGCGTAAGTATAAAAAAAGGATATCAAATATGCATGATTGTAGCTACCAGAATTTCACGAAAAGGTAAACCTTTTTTCTTCTCCGTGGAAGTGTTCCAGGCATTACAGAGTTGGTGCTCACATCTGAATCTGATGAATTTGACTGTGCAATTTCAGGTGACTCTTCTATTATTGTGTGTAAGATTGTCCGGGTCAAGGTTCACATACAGGCCTAGGATGTAAAATCTGAAAAATAAACATAATATCAATAAATGCTTTACAACAACAGAGGCTTACTGTGTTCAGAATAGAAGCTATCGTAGCAGGATCAATCTATCTCAGCGGATCATCAAACTTGGGCTCAGTCGTTGTAATCAGCTTAATTGTCTGGCATGCCCCCTTGCAAAGCAACATGAACAACATAATGGACTGCAAAGTTTTCCTGATTTTACTGAGGTACTTTTAGTTACAAGTGTCCTGTGAAATATGTAAGTCTTGAAAATTGAAACACAGTGTGTTACAAGTCACATAAAGCTAGGCGGTACTTCAACTTGATTGTAAACACACATAAATCTGCATGGTGAATATAAAACTAAAATATAAAAAAAAACTGGCACAAGTTACATTCCCTAAAATGCCAAAACTTGAAACTGAATGTGTGTTGCATACCTTTGATTCTGGGTAAGAAATTCTTATGAAGCTGTCTTCAAGCTCAGTAGTCCCTAACTGTTTGTGTTATGATAACACATGTAACAAAGCCCTAGAATTTAATGCAAAAATATACTTCATAAGTTAGATACACAGTTAATTCTTTTCAGCAAAAATGTTTACCATGAAACAGAAATCAAGTAAAACTCTGTGAATTGAAATATACCAGTACGTCTTTTAATTTTGCTTGATATTATTTATATTACTTAATAATATTCAAACTTATTATTTAAACTGGTTTGAGTTTTTAGTGTATCTGATTCTAGTATATGAATGCCACCACTGATCACTTACCTTACAACAAACATCCAGAGCTAAATCGATGAGATGGATATATTGAGGAACCCAAGCCTGACAACAGTCTGAAGTGGTTCAACAAAAAATGCACCTTCTAAGGACGACCAGCTGCTATGGTCATTTCTTGTTATATTCTGGTTCACACCAATCCTTCTGAGATGTACCTAAGCATCTCTAGTGCGTGTTCTTCATAGAATTAAGAAAACATTATGTTTTAACACTGTAAAGACGATGTGCATAGCTCCACAGTTGCTCTGGTGATAGTCCTAGTACCCGCCATGTTGAAAATAGGTCACAGAGTTAGCATTGTTATTTTACATTTAGTTTCTACAATATAAACAAATTAAAAAATGTATTTTTGCGTCATAAAATTGTCTGTAGGGCAAACGTGTTTATTTAAAGGGCTTTTCACAAACCTTTACATGATTTTGACTTATTGATTTAGTTGAAGAAATAGTTTAGCATTTAAGTAGTATAAAAATATTCGTTTTTAGGCCCTTTTAAAAATTGTTATAGTTCTAATTTTACATGGTTTAACACAGATTTTATTTCACATAATTTATTTTTCAACCCTTTTCTATCAGCACATACACAAAATTATATGGATACAACCTGCAAAAAAGAAGTTGTGTGCATTTAAAGAAGGGGAGGGGGTCAAGCATACGGAAAACATGCCTTATTAAAATCAACCTTGTGTGGTCATGACAGTGCCCTTTCGAAAAATCTGTACTGGGTATTAAAGGTCTTTCCTTAACCTATCATATGGCTTACCTAAATAATTCTTTATGATGAACATGGTTTTTTAAAAGAATATTTAAAATTATAACTTTTCATTAGCTAAAAAATGGTATATTTTGGCAAAATTGCCAATAAAAGATCATCCCCCATATCTCTAAAACTAATGACCCAAAATAAGATAGCCAGTGGCTCACAATATCTTTCATGTTGATGGTTTACCACACCAAAATTTATTAAAAACTGCTGACCCCCACCTTGCCGCCTTCTGACTGATCTCTCTGGCTTTCTCATGGACGCGCTCTTAATATATAAACCTGTCTTCAGCGAAACAGATGACAACAAATTACAAACATCACAATTTTAATCTTAAAAGAATAAATCACAGGACTTTTAGCACAAATGCATACTTTATGAAAATAAAAAGGAATCCCAAAAATGCGAGTTTCGCGGCATTGCCAAAGAAACAATAGTCCATGTATTTTGGGAATGTCCAAACGTGCAAAACATCTGGACATGCTTAGTAAAACGTGAGAGAAAATATTGATCAATATTGAGAGGGATCCAAAAGTATTTGTATTTGGCCTTGTTAAAAATTATAATGTAGAAGGACTATATCTACTTATGCTTAATATAAATAAATATATAAGCATACGTAGGTCTAGGTCCAAAATCCCTACTTGGTTTGGTTTAAAACAATACACCCAATACTACAGAAATACCTGTATATGCAAATGTTCTATCTATTTGTACTCGAAAAGGAAATAATCTTTTTTTCCGGCTTACATGGCTTAACATTGATACAGGGTCAAATATTTAATACATAAACTAGTAAACAAACGCCTTATGAATATAGGAGACTCTTATCTCTTTTATTAATTATTGCAGAAACAGTGTGAAGCCGTTGAAGTGGTGGCACAATATAACCTGTTTTTTTCGTGTCCATGCTAATTGAAGAACTATATCCATTCTATGAAAATGGTTTGAAAATGATGTAAAGTGTGTGTATACTCTTAGTCTAGTAATTAGGTATTTTTACTTTTCCGCGGGTAGTTATGTTAGTTTGAATAGCAGTGGGTACAGTTGTTGCATATATATATATATATATATATATATATATATATATATATATATATATATATATATATATAAATTTTTTTTTTTTTTTTTTGTTAAAAAAGGTTTCGATTTTCAAACTTTGTTGATCGTCTTCTCAACCATCTTACTTTCATTGTGTTATTACTATTACTATTAGTAAAGTATTATTACTGTAAAACATTTTCTGTATACTTAAATATTATTATTATTATTATTATTATTATGCAAATATTTGAGTACACTTGTGTATTGGGGAGCAAATGAGGGAATATGAATAAACATGTGTGTGCAATGTGTGTGTGTGTGTGTGTACATAAGAGGGGTTTCTTTACATTACTCTTTGTTCTATCTGTATTTTCACACTGTGCATATATCTATTTATTTAATTTATTTACTTCAATAAAATATAAAAACTGCCAAATTAGCTTTATCTTTGCATCAGTCTGTACATTTGGCACCTTTTTGGCCTTGTGTTATAATGCATTATAGATGAAATGGGTATTTGGAAAATCTAAAAAGCATATGGCTTCAGGCCTATAGCAGATCAATTCCTCAATGCCAAAATGTGAAAATGAACATATGACAAAACATTTCATCACCTTAACAATAATTTTCCAATTAGGACGGCTTAAGATCTCGGCTTGTTTTGTTCTAATATTTACTCATATTTATCAGTTCTAGTAGTTTAAAGACTATAGGCCAAAACTGGTCCCAGTTTCATAAAGGACGTTTAGCACTTACCAGTGTTTAAATCTAACACCCGTTTACTGAAAGATGGTTAAAATTGTGTTTCATAAACAGTGTTTATACAGCCGGTTGTTTAACTGGATAAAATATTTAAAGGTCAGATTATGAAACACAATTTCAACCGTTGTTTAGTTAACGGGTGTTAGCATAATTTATTCACTGGACCTAAACACTGCTTAGTGCTAAACGTCCTTTATGAAACTAGACCCTGTTTGTTCAGTAAATGTGTTATCTGTGTTGCAATATTCTAAAAACAGCATAACTTATAAAAAGTGGTGCGAACAAGTTAATTTTAACTTCACCTGTATTTTACTAATATTCACCAGTCCTGAAGGTGTGAGGACAACAGGTTATATCGTGGTATCTTTGTAAGTGTAAAGTTACAGCAGTGGTGATAGATCGCAGGTGATAACCATATGTAAAGACACCATGTCCCTTTTCATAATAATGCTTTAACAGGCATTTACAAAACATACAGCTATTTAATCAAATTGTCAGTATGAAATCACCAATCCTAATTACACGGTATTTATTTGAATTAGTTAATAAATGAATGACAAATTTGTATGAGGTTCTCTTAGTTACAATCCCAATTTCTGGCCCTATCAATCCTCTGACTAAAACTATAAGACTCACCGGTACAATGTATTCCGTCCCCACTGTAAGGATAGTTACATTCACATTGGTAGCCATAATCCCAATTGCATGCCTCATTATGCCAAGGTAGTATTTCCCCTCTGTTTGAGAAGCATGCAGCTTTTTCCCCACACCACGCTGTAAACAAGTTAATGAAAAAATAAATAAATAAATAAAATAAACAAAACATGTAACAGGGCATCTGCGCAAGCAAAAATCCACACACTAGCTTTTAATAAACTTAACCAGGTCCATCAAGCGGCTTCCTTTATTTACATGATAACAGTTATCATTTCAAATATGTACATGCAACGACGGTATTAAAGGGGAATTAAGTCTGATTCCGTTATGGTAGTAGCCATGGTTATGGATAAATGCTACTAAATGAACCATATCAGCTGGACCATATTACAGCCAAGAACTATTTGGTGTTATCTAAATTCTTGACCAATAGTCAGGTATCAAGTCTTTAACGGTCAAAGGTTAACTATCTGGCATCTGAGTCAAGTAAATCATGTAAAGTAGGAATCTCATACGACCAGTTGTTATACATTTGAAATATGCTACTTGTAAATGTATCATCGGCATTAAAGGGAAATTCTGCTTCCAGTTTCCTTTTGGAAAAAAAACATTGGTAATGGATGAATGCTACTAAATGAAGCATATCAGCTAGTTCACCTGATCGTATTGTCAATTTTGTCAGTTGTATTTTCCATCTTCCCACATTACAACCTAGAACTATTTGTTGTTATCAAAATTCTTTAACCAATAGCCAACTATTCAGTCTTTAACGGGCGATCGAAGCTTACCTATCTGGCATCTGAGTCCGGAATATCCATAGGGACAGAGACACTGAAAACTTCCCTGAGAAACAAATGTCCCATCATGAAGGCAAGGGTTGATGTAGCATATGGCTTAAAAGAAATCGTGCATAATTAACCGATGGCAGGTTAGACAATTCTGCTTTCTCAGTGTGCAAAGCTAATATGTATTAAATTTTTCATTTCACTTCCCCTAGATAATGTACTTTGCAATTGTTACCTTACAGTTTATCTACATACACACTGTAAAAATACGCTTGATCATTTGCCCCACACACCAAAACAATTTAATTAAAAAGAAAGCACGTAACTTGACATCTGCCCACGCCAAAATTCATCATACTATCTTTAAAACAATTTAACCAGGGTCATCATATTGCTTACATAATATTACTTAAAAGGATACCAACTGTTCGTTTTGGACAAAAAAAAAAAAAAAAAAAAAAAAAAAAAAAAAAAAAAAAAAAAAAAACATTTTTAGGGTGTCGACGATTTGCCCATACTTGCCAATTGTTAATCAATCCTTCCCAATATTCAAAGTTAGTGCATTTTTTAAATGAAGTTTTGTGTTTGTAATAATCTCTCAAGATGTTAACGCAGTGGTATAGCCATTTATGAAGGTACACGTGGTCTGATGACAAGCAAAGATTCCAGAATTATTGAGACAATTGTGAAATTGGAGGCAAAATGGAATTTATTATATTTCTGTCATTTGTGTCCAATATATATAATATGAAATCTCATTTTGTCTGCTCAGTTTGCTCAGTCATAAATGAAATCATTAAGTATTGTGTGTATTCAAATAAAGTGTTTGAGTTTTCTCAAATACAGCATGGAAGTAATGTGAAAGCCTTTTTTAAAAATGTAAAATTGTAAGAACATTTCTGTGCTCGATAAGTTATTATTATTATTATTATTATTATTATTATTATTATTATTATAAAGTTAAGCCACATCATTTTTAATGGCAGTGCACACAATGGGCGTATTTTCATACTGATGCAAAATCGCATACTGATTAACAGCATAATCACTACCATTTTTTATTATCTACTATACATGCAGAAAATGTAAGTACCTCATGGCATCAAGTCCATGGGATACCTAAGTCAGATTCCAATATTTGGAAATAAAAAATGCATTTCTTCAGGAACAAGAAGAAGCTGTATTATAGTTTTCTTTAAACAATAATTCCCATGGTACTGTCTAAAACAGGGTTTTCTTTTGATGCAGTATTATGTATTACCTAACAGCATAATCACTATCAATTTTTGATAATATAATATAATATAATATAATATAATATAATATAAGTGTCATGGATATTCAGAAAATGTGCCTGGCAATTGCCATTCGGCCAATGGAACTTAAATGTCACGCCTTGAAAATAGCAATATGGAAAAAATGAAAAGCAACAGTCAACATAACTGTTGGAAAAATAGGCCCAATCAAGCTGGTTTTAGAACTCAGCCTGTATTTCAGTAATATTGATTACTCCTATCAGTTTGAAAGACAATAGGTATATCGTTTCTCCTTAAAATCTTTTTTGCATATACTATATATGCCAAAAAACAGTCACGTTGGTTTTCAAATTTGAGCTGTATCTCAGTCATATTCATCATTTCTGTAAGTTTGACGACATTATAATTAGGTCAAACGGATTTCCATGAGAAGTGGTATCAGCATAGTACATAATGTAATATATACAATAAAGCATAACATTTGAAGTTAAGATGCACAAACTAGCGTCCTATAAGTGTGAAGAAAAAAGTTCAACTGGCATTCCACCAAATGTATTATCAGTGCTGCCGTTAGTATAATATACGCTGAAGAAAAAAAAAATCAACCAAGCTGAAAGTTTGAAATTCATCAGTAACATGGTTTTCCTTTATTGGTCGTTACAGCATCAGTGTAAAAAAAGTGTTTCCTTCAACTCTTATGCAATAGTCCATAATGCTGAACAACATCATCACCATATTTTTTTCTATAAAATGACATAAGTATCATGGATATTCAGAAAATGTGACTAGCGATGGCATTCAGGCCAATAGAAGCTCAAGGACACACCTTGAAAATATCATGATGTGATAAATGAACATTTTACAAAATTGCAGAACTTACCAAAATAAAAATAAATAAATAAATGAATAAATAATTTCAAGAGGATCAAGCTGACCTGACCTGTATTATAGTAATATTGGTCATACCTGTGATTTTGAAGACAATAGGCCTATTGCTTTTCCTTGAAATATGTTATTTGTATTGCTGTAGTATAATGTATGGTGAAAAAAATAGATGACTTTTTGAAAAATGGCCCTATCAAACATTACTATTATTCACCAGGCCTGTAGATTTGATGACAATAGGTTAAACATTTTTCATTTATCGTGTTATCTCTGAAAGTGCAGGTGACACAGCATGTCTGTACATAAAAAGAAAACCGTGTAGCTTATTATCCTCATACTATAATAATGATTTTTAGAAATAAATTATAACTGATATTGGAAAATCACTCTGACTGGATTATTTTCCTTGAAGCTATGAAAATTATGTTCTCCATGTAACATTGCTATTCAGAAAAAAGTGACGAGCAAAGGATTCCAGGTCCATGGGAAGTCAATATCACGCCCTGGAAATAGTCTTTTATCAGAGTATTTTTTGTACAATATATTATAATGACAATCCCGTAAAGGCCCCGTCACACTAGAATACCATTGGAAAGACGATTCTTTGTACATTCCTGGATATTCAAAGAGCATTCTAAAATTTCCGTGTGCATTCCATATATTTACCCGTTCTTGTGGCCGGCCGAATGTTTTGCTCATGCTCAAAACTGTCGAAGTGCATTCCAAGTGGAGAAATATCCAATGGCATTCTAAGTGTTTTCTAACTGCACTTTGAGTGCATTCTAAATATCCTTAGGGCATTCCGACAGCAATCAAAACATTCTGATTGCGTTTGAGGGAGAACTGAAATGGCAAGACACTGCAAACCCTGCTAGAATACACCAGAATGCAACTTGATTACATCTCAGTAGTAGCCAAAATCCTATTTAAACCAGCAATCGAACTACACTCCTACGGCATTCGAAGTGTATTCTAAATATACTGACTGCATTCTGACAGCGTTATCAATATTTCTAGTTTTCCAACTACATTCGAGCCGCATTTGAGAGCTAATACAGCCCAAATGTGCACGAACCATTCCAGGCGGATTCAAGCGCATTCTGAGTTTTCCAATGGCATTCTTACAAGAATTTAGGTCAATTTGAATTCTTTCTGAATGTAGTAAGAATTTTGAAAATCCTTCATTATGGCTGGTTCTGCTTGATTTCTGCTGATTCCGAATAAGTGTGACGGGGGCTTAATGGTGGAGCAGGACCCATTTTCATCAAAAACTATGGAATGCAATGTCAACTGTTTTGCCCGACTGAAGTTTGCTGTTGATTATGGTTTTAAGCACCATGCAAATTTTAAATTTTATAACTTTGGTCCAATAATAGTAAATTGGATAAAAACATAATACACTGAATTTCGTGTACAATTCAAAACAATGGGCATTTATCTAGTTTCTGAGTTCAAACTAGGAGAAATCCAAGCTGCTCGGCATTAAATATAAGCTGAAGAATCAAGAATACTCTGAAATCAATTTTACGGAGAAGAATGAAAAAAAGAAAAACTACTACAAATTTTTATTTTAACTTCAACCCTCCCGATTTTAGTACAGATATTTACTGTACAACCAAATCCCACTGAATTAGTATTTAAAACAACAGAAAAAATTATATGTAATTTCATATGGAATGGTAAAAAAGACAAGGTAAAACAAACTACTATGGTATCAGGTAATGGGGGTCTGAGGGCACCCAAAATCTAATTATTTGGGAAATCGTTAAAATTGTCAAGTATTGAGTGATTTTAGAAAACAACAGCAGTTGGAAAAGCATAGTGACAAACATTTTCAAAGACGTCAAAAAAAGAAAAAAAAATGAACTGAATAACTGATGGACTTAGATCAAACAAATTTTGGCAAAGCGTAATTGAATTTTGGGCAGAGAAAGGAATGTTCAAGCACAACAGCCGATGAAATACTCTCACAACCAATATGGAAAGAGGACAACATTAAAATTATCAAAAAAAAAAAAAAAAAAAAAAAAAAATGACAGAAGGTTTTTTTACATAAATGATATTATAAATAGCACTGGCAGGTTCATATCACTAAAAGAGTTTAATGAAAAATATATAATTAATGCAAACTTGCTAGAATACATGAGTATCCAAAATAATATCCAAGCTCACTGGAGAGTTTCTATGTTTACTAACGGAAAATGCATATCTTCATAATATATGCAAGGAAAACCTGAAAACAATAAACAGCATTTTTAAACTGACAAGGTATTTCTATCAAAAGTACCTACAAGACTTGAAAAAAATAATAACGCAACAGATAAATGGCACACAGATACCGAAGAAATAATGGAAGAAGAAAATTGGCACTTGATATATAAATCTGTCTTCACCAAAACAGATGACACCAAATTACAAACATTACAATTAAAAATAAATCATAGGATCTTTAACACAAACTCGCACCTTATGAAAATAAATAAAAAGGAATTCCAACAATGCAAGTTTTGCAAAAGAAACAATGGTCCCTGCATTTTGGGAACGTCAAAACATCTGGACATGATTTATAAAAACTGTGAGAGAAAATATGAATATCGATATTGAAAGGGATGCAAAAGTGTTTTTGTATTTGGCCTTGTTGAAAAATATAATATAGAAGGATAACATGTTCTTTTGCTTATTAGCAATAAATATATAAGCATAAGTAGGTCTAAGTCCTAAATCCCTACTTAGGATCGGTTTAAAACAATACACCCAATACTACATAAATATATGCAAATTTTCCATCCATTTGTACCCGAAAAGGAAACAATCTTGTTTGCGGCTTACATGACTAAACATTGAAAAAATGTTAAATATTCAACAAATATAAACTAGTAAACACACACCTTATTAATATAGGAGACTCTTATCTCGCTTATTCATTTAACTCAAGAAACATACGGGTCATATAATCCAGTGTGAAGCAGAATGTAACCTGTTTTTATATAATGTCACAGGCTCAGTCATAATCTAGTCCTATGCCTAAGAGGGTCAGACCCCAACCTTATTGGGGCCTGGCATGGCCCAGTCTTAATGGTGTCTTTGCATTGTTAAAATATATAGGCAAGTTAATTGACCAAGTTAATTCGCCAAGCTGCCAGTTCGTTTGTATGGCATTTGCGAATTTTAATAATGTTACATGAACATGATACCAATTCTTTCCTTATCCTCCTTATCCTTTATTTTCCTAAAATGTATTATTTCTTTTAAAAAATAGCTATTTTGTCAATGTTACATGCTGTCATAGGTTAAGACATAGACTATGTGAAAGAGAACCCTAAGCTCAATATTCTTCCACTTGAATAAAATCCACTTTTTTGTAATCAAAATGACCTCTTTACTCTTAGGGAAATGAACAGGTTGTCATTACATTTATACGATGAAAGATTGATATCAATACATGCTACACCTTTTTATTAAACATACCTTCACTAGTTATTTTAATCAATCTATTTTGATATATCTCTGATATGTGGTATCAATTATTCAAATTAAAATGACCTCCCTTTCAATATTAAAGCAATAAACTTTAAAATTATCCTCAGATGAATGCAATTATATTTGATTTGCCACACATGTAAGTATTATAATATGTGCCTTAATCTAAGCTCAAAAGAAGTTCCCCTTCAACATCCCTGGTAACTAAATAGATCCGAACAAGTTAATTTTAACTTCACATGTATTTCACCAGTCTTGTAGGTTTGAAGACAACAGGTCATATTTTGGTATCTTTGAAAGTGTACAGTGACGGCAGTGGTGACAGATCACAGGTCATAGCCATATGTATAGACACCTAATAGCTTGTGCCTTTACATTGTAATGCTTAAACGGGCATTTATAGGACTAAAATAAAAACTTATAAAATACATACAGCTATTTAATCAAATTGTCAGTTTGAAATCACCAATCCTATTTACACGGCATTTATTTGAATTAGTTAATAAGTAAATGGCAATTTGTCTAAGGTTCTCTTATTTACAATCCCAAGTTTCTGACCCTTTCAATCCTCTAAATAAAACTATAAGACTCACCGGTACAATGTATTCCGTCCCCAATGTAAGGATAATTACATTCACATTGGTTGCCATAATCCCAATTGCATGCCTCATTACTCCAAGGCAGCTTTATCCAGCCTCCCTTGACGCATGTGGCATTTTCCCCACACTTCGCTGTAAACAAGGTAATTAAAAAATGTAACAGGGCAACTGCGCAGGCAAAAATCATACACACGCTAGCTTTTAATAAACTTAAGCAGGGTCATCGTATGGCTTGCATTGTTTACATGATAACAGTTATCATTTGAAATATGTTACACATACATGCAACGTCGGTATTAAAGTTGAAGTCTGATCCCCGTTTGCGTTATGGTAGTAGCAATGCTAGAGGATAAATGCTACTAAATGGACCATATTAGCTGGGACAAATGATCGTATTTTTCAGTAATCTTTCTTTCCATTATTTTTCATATTACAACCAAAAACTATTTCGTGTTATCTACATTATTGACCAATAGCCGATATCAAGTCTTTAACAGGCAAATTATACCTATCTGGTCGAGTAGAACAAGTAGGAATCTCATAGGACCAGTTGTTATGCATTTTATATTTTGAAATATGTCACTTGTAAATGTATCATCGGTATTAAAAATAAACTCTGCTTCCAGTTTCCTTTTTGGAAGGAACATTGGTAGTGGATGAATGCTACTAAGTGAAGCATATCAACTAGTTGATAGTAACTGATAGTATTGTCGCATGTGTCAGTTGTATTTTTCCCTCTTCCCATTTTATGACCTAGAACTATTTGTTGTTATCAACATTCCTTAACCAATAGCCAACTATTCAGTCTTTAACAGGCGAAGCTTACCTATCTGGCATCTGAGTCCGGAATATCCAAAGGGACAGAGACACTGATAACGTCCACTTCCCTGATTAACACACGTCCCATTATAAAGACAAGGGTTGGTGTCGCATATATCTTAAAAGAAATGTTGCATAATTAACCTTTAAGGGCTAGACAATTCTACTTTCTCAGTTTGTATAGCTAATATGAAATTAAATTATTTACTTCACTTCCCCCTAGATAATGTACTTTGTAATTGTTACCTTACATTTTATGTACAGACACACTGTGAAAATACGCTTGATCCATTTGCCCCACACGTAAAAACAATTTATTTAAAAAGAAAGCAAAGGATACCAACTGTTCGTTTTGGACAAAAACAGATTTTCAAGGTGTCGACGATTTGCCCATACTTGCCAATCGTTAATCAATCCATCCTGATATACAAAGTAAGTGTATGTTTTTTCTAAGAAGTTCTCTTTTTGTTATAATCTCTCAGGATGTCATCGCAGTGGTATAGCCATCTATGAAGGTACACGTGATATAATGGCAAGCAAAGCTTCCAGAATAATTGCGACAATTGTGAAATTGGTGGCAAAATGGAAATTAATATATTTTGTACAACAAATATAATATGAAATATGAATCTCATACGAACAGTTGTTTTCCTTTTAATCATTTAAAATACACCAATAGTCCTCTCATAAAATTAGAATTTTGACTTGCCGAATCAACCTTGCTACTTACATTCTGCAAACGATCCACACGCCCACACCATAAGCCCCAAAACGAGAAGGCACCAGAGCAACGATTTCATCACTAATTAGTTGTATTACACCTCGTTCTTTATACGTCTATGCTGGAATCAAACTAGTATCAACCAACATGAGCAAATGTTAAAAGATGAAAAATTGTTAAAAAAGGAATCATATATAAAGTTCAGATTATATAATATAATATATTAACCAATGAATTGAACAGCGGCAGAAATACAGTCCTGACACTTGATATGAAGTGTTTTTTTCCAAATAATTTTTCAGCATTTTTTTTTTCTGACTGATAAATGGAAAGAAGGTTTATAGTCGTGTTTTCATAACTTTAAAAATTTTATTTGCTGTCACTGTGACATCAGTTCATCAATTGGAACCGCCGGAAAAGCAGACAAAAATACACTGTCCATTTTAAGTCAAACGACAACCATTAAAAGCGATATTTTGGATCTCCATATTTTCCAAATTGTCACATATAAAAGAGTTACACGGCCCACAAAGGACCCTCATGTCAGTGTCTAGTCACAGCAATTGTAGCTGTTACGCCTGACCTCATCTGGCTACTACCAGGGCATTCAAGCGGCAAGGTAGTCATTCATATAAGTTTAATCTGCTATAACTTGTTAAATTTGATAAAGTTTTGTTGTAAGACATGAAGGACGTTGATTTGGCAAGTAAAGACCTATACACACGCTATGTTAAGCAAATATGGCGATTTTGACGACCCAGTTAGCTGCTTATTCCGTTGGTTCTGTAAGCCATATGCTATTAAATGTGCTCTGTGTCAATCAGTAATCTTTCCATGAAACCCACAGTTGTTCCTAAGATGTCCCCTATCAAATGATAGTCAAGTGGTTCCCAGATTACTCCTTTATTCGAAGGGTTCAGGGCCCGTTTCACAAAACAGCCCCTGGTTTGAATAACTAACTACTGAACTATCTTGCTAAGGACAAAACTTAGAGATTATGACGGGTGTTTCTCAAAGCAGTCATTAACTCATTGCTAAGTTCAGTTACAAAGCTGGTCGTTAGTTCTTTCGTTACTCACTGTGCTCTCGAAACAGTCAACCAGAAGTTGAACTCTTGTGTCAAATTGTCACGAATGCACTAGCTCCCCAATATTTGGCAGCTGAAAATGCATAATAGAGCCTGCTTTGAGGATCCCCACCACTCCTTTTGGTGCTCTTTTTGTAACAGCCCGAAAAAAATTCATTAATTGCATCATCGTGCATAAATTCTAATAGATATGCCTATGATGAAAACGTGATAGTCCACGTTGCCATCCGGTGGCAAGCATGGCAAGAAAGGCAGCCGCCATATTGCATACAAAGGCAAACGACAGACAACAGTAACTAGCAACCTTTCCATTTCATTCATTACGCATGTGTACGATGATACTCTAGAGTTTGCAACTGATCTGACCAATCTTTAAATATTCATGGTAACAACGACACAATAACGAGTGAGAGAACTAGCGATAGCTTCATGAAATGGCACTTATAACAAGTGACAGGCTTACAACCGATTACTAACTAACTACTGCTTCGTGAAGCGTCCCCGGGTTTCCATCAATGCCTTTCATTGGTGCTTTGGCATCGATGTGGTATGGAACCCAGAAAGTTAATGGTCCTGTTCACTTTAGACCAACACACGCTTCATCATAGGCCAATTCAGTATGTCTGCAAACTCTGTTTTGAGCGGTACAGTTTTAGTGTTCTGCTCAGAAACGGTCATGGTCCCAAATTCATTAGAGAAACAGACGGTGATGTTCTGCTGTTTACAATGGATTCCTCAGAGGTAGCCTGACATTCTTACCTGCTAAATCCAGATTGGTGTTCGCTTAGGGCCTTGGAAAACACGTTTTGGTGGTAATTTACCCCTAATGGACGGAATGGACTGGGTTGTTTTTGTTTGGTTGCAGTAGCATATCCAGAAGCACAGCGAGTCCTGTGCCCTGGTGGTAAGATTTCAATACATTGGGCGTGGCCTCTGTATAGGTAAATCAGCCTGGGATAAGTGTATAAATCTGTGCGGACCACTCCATGTGACACAATAATCTTCCTGGCAATGAACAGCCCAAAGAGCACTACCCAATCAAATGACTGCATGTTACACAATGCAGCAGTGCAACAGACATGGTAGTCAGTTAACTGGTAGCGACACATCTGACTACACACTTCCCAATTTAAATATCCTATATGAGATCTACCCTCCACCAGGGTGGCAGATTATATAGAGAAAAATGGAAAAAAAGCCACTCTGTGACTTTTGCCTAGATGGGACAATTCTGTCCGCGTGCAGATAGCATTGAACCCGCTTTGGGTATTTTCTAGGTGTGACTTTGAGATTCCACGAGTCTGAAGCTCTATTTCAATTCCATTATATTAGTGCCTGAATTGCTTCAAATACATAATTAACTATAAAGAAGCAAGGGCGGGTGAAATTAACACGATCTGCCACCTTATAATCAAAACTGAAAAGCTTGTTCTCCAGCATTCTTTTGTTTACTGGAAGGCAAGCTCTTAAGTTAACAAAAGCGGTCAACAACTAGCCATCTAGCTGCAAAAGGCCTATTGATTCGCAGAGTTTCAGGACCGAGGGCTATCTTAATTGCGCATTAACCAGACACGTCGTCGGTACCAAAAAGGGAAGAATTCTCATAGCGATTTTAGTAAGGCTTATGGTGCATGCCCCAAGTGTCCAAATATGCATGATATTCTTTCTCAGTTTAGTAGTTTTTGTCACATCCATCTACCATCAAGTGTGTTTTAGAAGGGGGTAGCAAGTGCATTTTCACGATGAAGCTTGTAGTTTCCCGGAAGTCACATCTTGCAAAAGGAATGATACTTCTCTTGAAAATATTACAATAAAAATGCCCCATCGAATTCTGGTCCAGAAAGACCATTATACCAAAATAGAACAATTACCAAAAACATGACCATGGAATGCCATCCAAACACTGACCCGGTCCCTCAGGCGACATTATTCTGAACGCACTCTTCCTAGAAACATTCAGCAACATTTCTACGGACTCTACTTTGACCATCAATGGGTAGAAGAAAAACCTTGATTGTTCAGCAAAAACGACTTGATCCAAGTGACGATTGACAAAATCCCAGGGTCTCTAGGATCTTTGAGCGTGATATTTTCAACAGGTATCTCAAACTGGCTGTTCTTTGTTTATATCTATGCATGCATTCAATTTTATTCGGCTGTACGCCTTAAACTTAACAAAGTGCTTAGATGGAAGTGTTAAAAGAGAGAAAGAGAGGTTAAAACACCTTGCCTAAACTTTGAATAAACTGTTAACCAACAATGTTTCACCTATGCAAGGAGATAAATGTAGGTATATTGACCACCAACTGGTATTTGATTAAAAGCCCTATACTTTTTCTTTCATCCTCTCTCTCTCTTTCTCTCTCTCTCTCTCTCTCTCTCTCTCTCTCTCTCTCTCTTAAATTGATAGTGTTGAAAAGGTTGACAAATACGGGTAGCTATATCTGTAAATTGACATAACAAAAAGGTGAAAGTGATTTGAACTGAAACCTTAATTGAATAGATATGAGGGTATATCCCATTTACAGCTGAGCTCCATAGCCTGTCATCTTGTTGAGCTCCATTGCCTTCCATCGTTCTAAATCATTAGCACATCCGTGGCTAGATTAAAAGCTGTCAATTCTAATATGATTATATATTTAAAATTCTCTCTCTCTCTCTCTCTCTCTCTCTCTCTCGATATCTCTTTCTCTCCCTTTCTCAAATTGATAACATTGAATAGGCTGACAAAGCACAAAAATGACAGACATCGCCAGCCAGACAGATTATTGCGCAGAACGGAACTGTCTGCACAGTTTTAGAGATTAATGCCCAGACTGATGTACCTACACAGAGGCCACACAGTGTATCGAAAACAAAAACTACCCGGTCCATTTAGAATGAGGGGTAAATTACCACCAAAACACATTTTTCAAGGCCTCTAGCGATCACCAAACTGGTTGTAGCAGGTTAGAATACCAGACGATCTCCGAAAAACCCGCTGTGAACAGCAAAACATTGTCGTCTGTTTCTTTAATGAATTGGGGTACATGACCGTTTCTGGGTAGAACACTGAAACCGCGTGGCTTTCTTTATTAAGGTCAAATTCCACCTATACCACTCAATTGGCCAAAACACAGTTAACAGACATCCAAACGAGGCCTACGACGAAGCGTGTGCTGCGACTAAAGTGAATAGGGTCATAGACAGGGTCACTGAAGTGGATACCACATTGGTGAAAAAACACCAATGGTAGTCATCGATGAAAATCTGAACCAGATCATACAAGAGAATAATCTGGGAACCACTTGACTTTCATTTGATAGGGGGTACCTTAGGGACAGTTTTAAGTTGCACGGTGAAATTCTGAATCATTATCACACCCGTGGCTAGATTAAAAGCTGTCAATTCTAATATGAATATATATTTAATATATATTTAAAATAATTCTGTCTCTCTCTCTCTCAAATTGATAACACTGAATACAGGAGGTAGGCTGACAAAGCACAAAAAAGACTGACAATGCCAGACAGATTATTGCGCAAAAAGGAACGGCCCACACAGTCTTAGACAGTAATGCTCAGACTGATGTACCTACACAGAGGCCACACCGAAATCTTACGACAAGGGTACAGCACTTGCTGTTCTTCCCGATATGCTGCTGCTACTAAACTGGCATTTGATTAAAAGTCCTATACTATTTCTCTCATCCTCTGACCATATCTCTCTCTCTCTCTCTCTCTCTCTATAAATAAATAAATAAATAAATAAATAAATATATATATATATATATATATATATATATATATATATATATATATATATATATATATATATATATATATATATATATATATATATATTTGCTTAAATGCAAATGCTAAGAATGAGCAGAAAAAGTCGAAAACCAATTCCTTACCTTTTTAATCAAAGTGACTGAGCCTCTGAGTGACTGAGAGTTGTTACAGGGTCTCCGTAATTTGACCTAATTTTTCATGTCGAAGCTCCATGCTCGCTCATCAGCAGTGGCTCGTGAACTTAAAGGGATAATAACTCTTCGTATGAGATCTATATTTCACAATAAAACCATTTAACAACTCATAGAAATATAAGATATTCTGTTGTACCACAAAAACGGCAGTTATAGCTATTTTTCTGATATCTTTAGACCACGTGACCTCCATTAGTGGCTATACTCTGTTATAATCTCTAAGATATTATAACAAAAAAAAAAAAAAAATAGAAAAGAACAGGGACTATCTTTGACGTAAAAATGGATTCATTTACCATTGATTAGTATGGGAAATTATTATTATTATTATTATTATTATTATTATTATTATTATTATTATCAAATTTGCCTCTCGGGGTTGGATAAATACATTCTTTGCACCGTAGTTTAATAAATTCACTAATGAATAATTACAAAAAGACCAAAGATTAAATAAAAGTCTATTAGTCAATTTTGGAAATTCTATATCGCAGGGGTTAAAAAGTCACTCATTGATTGTTTGGTTTTAATTTTAAGCCTTTTGAATATTTCAGGTCTTGGTGGATAACGCGCCATTTAATTTGAACTTTATAAATTAAGTGTGATTGCAGTATCAAAATGAAATGATTCTTTCATCACGATAAAACTTACCTTGTCAGAGCAGGTAAAACGAACTTCCAATGGCCAGTGGTCAGGGGACTCGTACATTAGTGATATCTATTTCCCGTTGGTTTTACTTTTTGACAAGTAATCGAATAAAATAGAAAAAATATAGTAGAGTTTAGTCAGTTAAGTGGTTTTATTTTTGGATTTTAGATGCTTAAATGTATAAATTACAAACTGAAACGTTAATTATAATGCCCCATTCAGAGAAGAGCCGAGTGTGAGTGCTAGCTAAATATGGCGGACCTACAAGAAAGGAAGACCGCTTAATGTAATGGTCTTACTGCCTCTCACACGCCTCCCCACGCGTCGAATCTCGGCCAGTTGAGTCAAAATTCAATCACTGTGCCTCTGCAGGGACGAATAAGAAAAAATAACAGATATGTCTACCATGATACATGAGTATAGACCCGTTTCTTACTCTGCCTGCATGAGTTGGATTTAAGGTTTCTTGTAATATAAATAAGTGATAAATTTAGTGACCAGTAATCTAATGTGAGATGTTTTAAATATCAAAATCTATTTGTCCTTTTTGTCACTGAAAGAAATATGCATCCTTAAACAAATGCATATCAAAGGAAAATGTCCATGCCGACGAAATAAATTCTTTTTTATCCACACACTCATTCTTGTCATTATCTACGGCATGAAAAGCAGCGCCATCTTCCGTCACATTGTAAAACCCCAGGAATTTTTGTGGTCTTCTTAAAGTCAGAAGTCAACGTCCTAGGCACCAAAATAAATAAATAAATAAATAAATAAATAAATAAATAAATAAAATTATTGACTGCCGAAACTCAGCTAAACCCTCTCGCCGTCACATTGTAAAACCCCAGGAATTTTTGTGGTCTTCTTAAAGTCAGAAGTCAACGTCCTGGGCACCAAAATAAATAAATAAATAAATAAATAAATGAATAAATAAAATAATTGATTGCCGAAACTCATCTAAACCCTCTCGCCGAAATCCAGCGTCCCAAACCTGTCCATGTATGTCCAAAGCGTCCTGGACAGTCAAAGCTAGTTTGTATACACCGACCATAAATTGCCCCATCCACAATTCCTGGTTTTTGTCAGAACTCTCTCTCCATAAATTATGTTCTGCTCTCCTTGTTGCCAGATTCAAATGCTCGTGTCTATCAAGAAAACTGTCGTGGTTGGCTTCAATGAATTATCGAATATTACTTTGCCATAATTCTTTAAGGCCTTGTAATGATAAAATTGTAACAGCTTGTCAAAGCGTGCACTATTATTTATTTATTTATTTTGTGCTGACATTTGTTGCATGCCTGTGGCAGTGTGTAGTCAGGCGTCAGTCTCTACCAATTAACCCATTACCATGTATGTACGTAGTGATACGTAGTGGTTTTATTTGGCAGTGCTCTTTGGGCTGTTTAAAGCTTGTCTTTGGCGAAGCACAGTTCTGTCAAAAAGTATCCATATGTCGGCAACTACTGCATCGAAGAATGTGAAATTTTGCATACAGGTCGGTTTTGCAGTGCATAATAATATATGAGTAAAGCAGTGTTTTACTAAATTGTTAATCTGTGCCAGAATGGTGAGAAAAGGACAGACATTACCAGACATATTAATGCGCCAAACAGAACGGTCCGCACAGTTTTATAGAGTGATGTCCAGATTGACGTACCTACACAATGGCCACGCCCAATGTAGCGAAATCTTACCACAAGGGTACAGGACTAACTGCTTCATTGCCCTAACAAGCTCATGTCTGCTAGATGTTGTTATTTCTGGGTAATTCCAGCAGCTTTAATTGGTCAATAGATCGGGATGTTACTTAATTTGGGGTCAACTAGAAGGATGGGGGAGACATGTGTTAATTCCCATCAGTTCAACGACCCGGCCACAGAAAACTGAAAAAAATCCTGGTTGTGCATTGAGACTTGATTTCATGCTACAATGCAATTTAATTGTGTTTGAATAAAAAACATTCAGACGATCTTTTATCATGCTCAGTCCATACTTTTGATCAGGACATTTTTTAACCATTTACTACATAATGGTTTGCTATTTCCTTGGAGAACATGTAAGTAGTCACAACTTGCTAGCTGAAAACATAACATTTAGTTTCTAGGTGATAGTCTTCTGATGCTCAGTAATCTTATAGTATGAGTACCCTAGGTTCTAGATTCCGGTATTGCCAGCTCGATCTTGATTTCATATATAACCCATAGTAGCAATACCAGGTAAAGCGACTCCACCACAAGGTATATTTAGCAAGCTAGCTTTTACGTTGCTCTGACACTCAGGGTAGGTATGAGCGGTTTCAACCCGAATGTGTCTACTGGAACCAATTGCTGGGCCACACATTGATGCTAGCCTTATCATGTTTCGCAGCCTGGCTATGTAAAATTTCAGTTTGGCCACGCTTTTTGATGTGTCTCATTTTACAGGCCCTCCATTTTATTTATTTATTTATTTATTTATTTATTTATTTATTTATTTTAATTTTGTTATGAAAAGCTAATGTTATGTCCTATGTTATTATAATTGGAGGTTTTTCTTCCACAATTGGTGGGCATTTTTTAATGTCAAAAAATATGAACAACAGAAAATTCTGATACCAAATATCTATTTTTCTTTAAAAAAAATAATAAAATAAAAATTTAAAAAAAAAAAAAAAAAAAAAAAAAAACAGCTAAGGCATTTTTAGAGCAGGGAATCTTTGATTAGTGGGCACTGTACTACTCAGATATTGCATCCAGAAAATGAAAATTCACATAAAGCACCCTTGTTAAAGGGTGGCCTGCAGGCTGACGCTATAAACAATATTAACACGTTTAGAAGACATTTATAAGAGGGTCATTTATAAACGCTTATTCCCTGGCCGCTATATCACCTAGCAGTCAGTGAGTGTGAACAACTACTCACGTCAGTCTGATGAAGGCCTTCGACCAGGTTGGCCGTAAGCTAACGGTACGGAAATTTTTAGGCTTGTGTTTGAGAATTTTCATGTATATCCAACAACCTAGCTAATGAACATTTTTGCTCATATTTACATGACTGAGAATTTTAGTTAATTGGTCAATTTCAGCTCACCTGACTTTGGTCTCTGCTCATACCTAAAGAAAAAAAAAAATAGGTCTAAAAAACTTGGGATTCCCTCTCCCGCTGGTAGCACACGTTATATATCTGCCTGAGCTCTTCGTTGCTTCACGGGGAAACTCTGGGTTAATCTCCTTAATGTTATTGTGACTTTAAAAAATATACACCAAAACCAAGGGGCATTTGGGTCAAAAAATATATGGACTAAGAAAAAAGCTTTTTGATATAGAACGGCTTTCAAGTGTCATATGAAAATATATGAATAAAATGTTTCTATACAACATTGGTCAAAAAGGTTGTCCCACCACCATTTCCATATACTTTTATTTACAAATGATTACCTCACAGCTGTAAATTGTTAGAAATAGTGCTTTTTATTCCAGATACCGTGTCTAACACGATTAAGGGTTCAAAAAAATAAAATAGTGGTGAAAATATACAAATTTTATACAATTAAGTGAAATTTATAACAGGTACCCCCTCAAATCCAATGTTTCACTGTGATTTCAACAGATGTAAAGAAATGTCAATTAAATTGAAAAGAGGCCATCAAATGTCACCAAATTAACACACAATTAGCATTAGGGTGTGCTCGTTAAAGTTCACGTGCCTAATAGCGTGTGCGGCTACTGCGTACTGCAATTATCTCCTGTAGATGGCGCGACAAGCAGAACGCGCAGTTCCTACGAAGGGGATGCTCCCCCCTCCCCCTTTCCTCCCTTGCTGTGATTTGCCCAGTGCTTCCTTTCCAGTAGACGGTTCTTTCACGACCGATATAACTGCTAAGTAAACATTCTATAACCATTTGTATGTTTTTAATCTGGTACTCGGTATTCTGGTATTACAAATTCTCACCTAACGAATTGAAGCTATTTTTGGAGAAATGTCGTTTAGTTCTATGATGAGAGGCCTTTAAAATATTGCATTTTAAATTTTAGCTGCAATAGATGGATGCCATAACACAGACAATAGTTGAATCATATCAGATAATATTAAAAACAGTTAACAAACACCGTAATCATTCGGTCTTTTCCGTACACATATGTCAGTCAACGACCGTTGACGGGGAATCCCCTTTTAAAAATTGTGGCAACATTTATATGAAGTCATGCTGGTCTAGTCAAAGGGTTTTATTACATTTCACCAAGGCATTCCTTCCGAGACCCAAGATGACGATTTCTTTGATCCTACTGTGAACAATCTCATAGTATTTGACGACCTATTTGCCAAAGCAGCGGTTGATAGCAGAATACGTGACTTAGGGTGCTTTCCCAGAGATTTAGATCGATCTAAAGATTAAGATTTAGATCGACCTAACTCCCAGGGGGTTCACGCTAAATTGCAGTCAGCTGAGCGGGCACCATAGTTAATTACCCCCTTACAGCTTTTAGTAGGCGGGACAGACGCTTAAGCTGGCCAAACTGACAGTAATCTAGTGAGACTCCCCACAGGGATAGATCGATCTAAAAATCTATGGAAATGGGGTGTTATTTACCAAAGTGTC
Source organism: Lingula anatina (assembly GCF_001039355.2). The sequence goes on from NW_019774136.1 coordinate 508,985, forward strand.
AACTCATCGCAATGTTAGTGCCATCCTTATTACCTAAAACCTTTTTCCCAGAGAGAAGGAAGCGAGAACCATCTCTTTGAAAACCCAAGGGACACATTGCAGGTCAGAACACTAGCCCAGCAGATGTATCCCGGTGAGGTAAAAGGTTTCCTCCGAGTTTTTACACAAGCAACCTCTCCTCCTCATGGCTATCTCTTCATCGATCTAAAGTAAGACATTTCAGATGACTGTCGTCTACGTGTTGGTATATTTCCCGAGGAAAACAACGATGATGAGTACCAATCAGAGACTGTAAAGTATTTACAAGAGGAGAAACATAAAAAGCAACCGTTTACAAAAATAACTGATAAAATAGAAGCAGACCAACGCAAGTTGTGGAAAAGAGATGACCTTAACTTAAATGAAAATGTTAATTTGAATGATGAACTGTCCCTCGAGAAACAGTCGTACTGGAAACGACAAAAACACAAGAAGGACAGTACCATAACCATATGGCGACTGAAACAGTGTATATGAAGACCACTCCTACACAACACTCAACACTCCCTCCGCCATACAGGACTGTATGTTCACCGCAACGACCGCCCACCATTACCAGTGGAGTCGACAATCCCATGGCGGGACCGAATGCGTTTTAAAAACGCTTATTCCCAAAAGACATTTATGTCTCCTCATTAATACCATAATCACAAAAATTGTATTCATATTGTCATTTTCATCCACACAAGTGGATGCATATGTTACAGTGAAATAAACTAAACTATAAACTTAAATATTAACCCAAGCCAAAGGATAAGTAAATGACAAACACAGATATATAGTGCTCTTATGGCCGCTTTTATTGAAAGGTCCCTCTATTAAAGAATGGTGTTAGATATTATATAGCATTAAATAATGTTAATTAGTTAAAATTACGTAATGTTATCTCTTAAAAATAAATATCAAAACAAATAGTGCAAACGAGTCTGCTACAGAGACGGACGATAAAAAATCGGAAAATTACAAAAATATGGGAACAAATCCCTTGAACCTATTATTTACAATAATAACCATATCGAGAATGATCCAATATACAAGGCACTTTTAAATTTCTATAAAAATGGAGAGCAATACCCGTGGCTATCTTTCCGTGGCCGATATGCTATTCCAATCAAGATACCAGTTCAGAAAAAAAATAGTAGATAATCTGTTGTACAAGTTAATGAATTTTTCTTCCACTTCCTGAATATTGCTATTTATAAAATAAAACCACAGTCTGAATGTGTAGCATATATTCTGATGATGGAGATGTGATTGTAAACCCTTCTGTAAATAAAACTACCTTGTCAATAAACAAATATGGCCATTCATTATTGTTAAGTAAGCAGGGGCCGGTTTCACAAAGTAGTAGTNCCTTTCTTGCTATCCGTACCGCCAGACGGCAACGTAGACTACAGCGTTTTCATGAAGGGCAAAATGTATTAGAATATACACACGATGATGCAATTTACAAGAGGTTGCGCCTAGCTGTGACAAAAAGAGCGGCAAAAAGGTGGTGGAGATTCTTTACGACGACCTCAAAGCAGACGTTCTTATGCATTTCCAGCCACCAAAAATTGGAGAGTTAGTGCTTTCGTGACACTTTTACGCAAGAGTTCCACTTCCGGCAGACGGTTTCGAGACTACGGTGAGTAACGAGAGAACTAACGACCGAACTTTACGACTGAACTTAGCGCTGAGTTAACTACTGCTTCGTGAAACACCCCTCAAAAATCGCTAAGTTTGCTCGTTAGCGAGGTAGTTCAGTAGTTAGTTGTTCTAACTAACTACTGCTTTGTGAAACCGGCCCCAGACCAGTCGCTAACTCTAGAGTTTAATCGTACGCATGCGTAATGAGTGAAATAATAAGGTTGCTTAGTTACCGTTGTCTGTCGTTTGTCTTTGTATCCAATATGGCGGCTACCTTTCTTGCTAACCGTACCGCCAGACGGCAACGTAGACTACGACGTTTTCATAAAAGGCAGAATCTATTTAGAATATACATACGATGATGCAATTTACGAGAGGTTGCGCCTAGCTGTGACAAAAAGAGCGGCAAAAAGGTGGTGGAGATCCTTTACGACGACCTCAAAGCAGACGTTCTTATGCATTTCCAGCCACTAAAAATTGGAGAGTTAGTACTTTCGTGACACTTTTACGCAAGAGTTCCACTTCCGGCAGACGGTTTTGAGACTACGGTGAGTAACGAGAGAACTAGCGACCGAACTTTACGACTGAACTTAGCGATAAGTTAACTACTGCTTCGTGAAACACCCCTCGAAAATCGCTAAGTTTGCTCGTTAGCGAGGTAGTTCAGTAGTTAGTTGTTCTAACTAACTACTGCTTTGTGAAACCGGCCCCAGACGCCCCCGGCTGATTAACTAATTAATTCAATAATAATAATAATACATTCCTTACAATTAAAAAAGAGCTGCATTGTTTAATGAAACAGAACACTGTTAGAAAAGTAAAACAACAAGAGAAATTTACAAGTAAAAAATAATCAGCTATTTAATATAAAATTCTGGCAGACTAGGGACAAGAAAATAAAGAGGATCAGATACATTTTAGAAACTATTCAATGTCTTACAATCAGCTGGTCCTGCAGCGTCCTCCTTGCTATAAGACTCTGTACCACATTGGTCCTGTCCAGACAGTCTATGCAGTTTGTTCGAAACACGCCCATCTGCTGACTCAGCACGGTGCCCTCCCGCAGAGACATGAAATAGCTGCAGGTGCAAGATCGAATCAATCAGTAAAACTTAGTCAAATTGAGGACTTATATTTGTTACCAAAAAAAATCACAATTATTTAGATTTATATTGTTACTGTCATTGTCATTAAAATGTAATTACAATATCAATATATTTTGATAAAATTTCTTAAAATGAGGTAATAGTAGGTTCAATAGACCATAAAACACTATGATACCTCTATAATTCTACTTCAACAATCCAATGGATTTTTACACAGAAACATAAGACTATGATATACATATTGCAGGCTTGAACAATTGCCTTACGAAACACTCAAAATATTATGCAATATCCAAAGTCACAATTCATTTTTCAATCTTATAATTAATGCAATCCCTGTTTGCCTACATTGTGGCCTTGCCCACTATGTTTACTGTCTGCCTATCCTGTGTACTTACCCCATTTCTTTCCTGTCTGCTTCTATCCTGTCCATGAGTATGTTCAGTCTTTCCCATCTCATCTTACTGCATTCTTTGTGGAAATCAAATGATTCTAACCTTAAATATGGAAGAAAAAATATAAAACATAATTTACTGTACATGGCACAATTTCTTTTTACAAAAATTAAAATCCATCTCATAAATGGGTCTATATATAGATGGGAGATGTAACTTCGATGCTGTGGTTGAAAGTAAAAGTAAAAAAATGGCTATCACAGAGTTATTGACAACACATTGCAGCCTGTATTTTCATAAGTTGCACAATATTTTTAAAAAGTCTTCAATTTTGTTTTTATTACACAGAAACAAAAACAACAAAACATTAATAAAGGTCTACAATAACATGATTCTTCCATGTGTTTACTGAACACTTACAACTAAAGCTAAACAGTCATTAGACCCATAGTTTATCAATATAATCCCACTTTTATTCTTGCCTTATTTTTTTTACTATTCTTATCACTATTCAGTATACTTTAAAAATTTTTTTAAAGCAATTTAACTACCTGATATTGTCATTGTGAACATTTCTAACATTATCTGCCAAGGCAGTTCCCAATGTTAACTCTTTCCCCTTCTGATCAATCTGAAACACACAAAGTTAACATGATAGCAATATTATAATAAGAATAGAACCAAGATACAAATTAAAAGGAGAAATAAAAAAAAAACTACAGTAACTATAATACAGGTTTTGAAATTTGAACCTATAGGTCTTGACTTAGCCTGAGCTTCATCTTTTGCCTTGTTTCAAAATAAAAAATTAAATATTTTAAGTGTTTACTAATTTAAAAGTTAGTAAGAATTTACTCCAAAAAGAGAAAAATTCAAATTCCTGAGATCAGTTATATGTCCTGATTGAGGACCACTTACCAAATCTACCAGTACTAATCTTCCATAATTAAATATCTGTTCATCTAAATGTGTCTTCATACCAAGAAGCTGAAATAATAATAAAATGCATTTAATTCAGTAACAGTTATGGTCTTTCATCTTACTCCTATACACTCCTGTAAGCCTCTACATAGGCCATCTATTATCTATTTTCACTACCTTTGTCCAGTCTGCCATGACAAATGAGAGAGAGAGAGAGAGAGAGAGAGAGAGATGAGGAATTGTGTATTCTATATAAACAGAGTAACAGAGTACTACGTAGAAATGTATTCCTACCTGGTTTTCCTTGGTACTCAGAACTGGGTCAGGTTTGTATTTAAGGTTGGGTCTCTGAGACCAGAACATGGGGATCGATCCTCGTGTCTGAAGTGACAGAGAGAAGAGAATTTGAAATGTGAAATTTTAACGAATTGTGAAATGCCTGAATACATTCTAAACAGTAATGCTGTTTCTCAGTGCAATTGCGTTTCTATTTCAAAATGTGTTTTCTTAGACAAAATAAACATAGTATATCACCAAAACAAGAGATACAAAACTGAATGAGTGTAACTTTGTTACCTGAACAAAAGAACACATGCTCCCTTCGTACTCCACTATCTGTTCAGTCTCCACAAAATTTGCAGCATGGCCTTCAGAGTTAATGCCTCGTATGAAGTACCGTGTTCCTGCTCTTAAACAGCTACGCCGTGAGATAAGTGCATAGTCGAAGGTCTTTCCCTTTACGATGGCTGACTTTATAAACACAACTGGGAGTGGCGTTAAGGATTTTAAACTTCGCTTCAAACCATGTTATGATAAATTTGAAGATTTTGTGGAACATTTTACATTCTTTAAAGCATTGTGCATTACATCCTGATCAGTTGTGAATTTTTCAGACCTATACATTTCTTGTTATGTGGATCATGAAGTGTAAACTCATTTTCAGCATAGTTAACAAAAGAAAACTTCTTTATTTGACTTCTTGCCTTCTCATACCAATGTAATATTCCCCAATTTGCCATTCATTAAAAAAGTCAATAAAATATATTTTAAGATTTACTTGCTTACCAAACAAAAGAAGCAATCTTGCATTATGCAATTTGTTGCTATTGACTGCTTTTATACACTTATAGTTTGTCGTTTAGGGTCACCAACTTCTTTCTCACCACCAAACTACTCAAAAGTTTGTTTCTACTAACCTGGTTCAACATATACAAATCAAAAATTAACATACAATTGCATTTTTTCACGATATGGAGAGACAAGAAAATTTAAATTGGCAAATATATCATGCAGGAGTTATCATATAGCCTTGAAGGATACAACCATGCATCACAGGTAAACAGTACTTGCTGAGCTCTGGCTGTTGTGTCAGCTCTCTTAGAACATGGTGGTTCCATATAAATCTTTGATCAGCCTGGAAGAATAATAAGGAAAATCTCAATTCTTATTACTGAGGGTATCAAGACATTTGATGTGAAATATGAGCTTAAGTGTAGCCTGATATTGAGAACCAGATGTTTTGTGGCTTGGATACAGGACAAAGCTACCATATATACACAAAATCTCAACTGGCTGAACCATGAACTTAATATATCAAATTATACTGAGTTACAGACTTATTTTTCACTAGTTATTCACAGATATGTCCCCTGATAATTTTCTCTGTTGTAGAGAATTGGGTCATGAATAAGTCAGAGACACATCTGTGAACATGTAGTGAAATTCAACCTGTGGCATAGGTAGAGAGTAACACGTGCTAAAGCATATTCATCTATTTTAAACTCAACTGAAGGTTTGAAGTTTTTAACACTAAAAAAATATGCTAGAGTCATCCCTGGATTTATCATTATACGCCCCTTTTCACTTCATGCATTACACTTATCAGGATCAAAAAGCTTTGAGAGATTTACAACTTAACAGCCTTAATACGCAAGATAGTCACTGACACAGCCATTTCTGATTGGCCTAAGTAGTTGGAAGAGAATTTCTCAAGAGCAAAATTACGCATTAGGACCCATTTAAATGTTTGGATACTGATAAATGCAATACACAACATGAAAATGGTCAATGATGCTATTTTTAATATACTCTAAAGAAATACAAACCCTTTCATGAAGAGCTAGCTGTTTGAAATCGGGACTAGTGTTGCTCAGCCTCTGTAGTGAGTGGGAGAGATCATATGTGGTGGAAAAGTAAAAGAAATCTGCTTTCAGCATTTGGTCCAGCATGGATAAGTAGATTTTGTTGTCATTCATCTGAAAAGGAAAACACGATCAATTACAGATGCATATTTCTATATTTAATTTTGATATGAATGATAAATACTGCAATTTCAACAAAACAAAAGTGATTGTCGTACAACAATGATTGAAATTTTATGCAGCATTAAATATCACAGAATTAAAAGCAGATCTATGGAAACAGTAACTGCATGCCTAGTCCTAGAACTCACATTAAAGAATCCACGACAAAGAAGCTGCAGCAGATAACAAAATCCACAAAGACTTACGACATAAGTCACAAAAAAAAAAAAAACTTGCTCACCTGGGTTTCTGTCAGGTGTAGGAGTGTCTTCTTGTATGGAATGACCTCTGTGTCAGCCACCCTCCATATTGACTGGCCTCCTATCTCTCCAACCTTCACCCTCCTTGTTATCAGTAACAGATATGGACCTGCAGGGAAATAATAATAATAATAATAATAATAATAATAATAATAATAATAATAATTTATTCAGCACAAGAATGATTTTACATTAACAGGCTCTCTAACTACTAAAAAAAACTACTTATCTACTAAAAGCAGCGCAATTGTGTCGCAAAATTTCTTTGGGTCTTCAATAATTTTGTAGTGGTAAACTATAATCTATCTTCTTGGGCTCAAATCTCAAACCCGCCCCATCAATATGTGCCCTGGGTATTCCTTTTTTCTTTTACTTAGTTGATGTTGAATGAATGGTGATGTGAACACCCATGTTTTGTAACTTTGCATTAAAAATGCAAGATTAAGGTATGGGATATTAATCTCCTGGAGATTAAGGATATTCATCAGTGAACATTAATCTGAAGATTAAGGATATCAATTTCTATCTAAACTTGAATAATTTTCATTCAGCCATTATCCTTTATGCAATTTAAAATGATATATTAGGACATATATTTTACATAATCACTAAATGTAAAAAAATAATATTTAAATAACAAACAAAATACCATAAATATTTTTATGAAGATGACATACCTGGATATCTCTAAGCCTACTGAGTATCTTTGTGATCTCCAAGTCTTAATCTTGATCATTATCTGCTTTAAATCTCAGATGTACAGACATAATCTTTACATACTTATCAGCAACAATCATATTGTCCTTCAATCCCATGACAGTTAATGACAATAAGAGACCAATATAATTTCAATACTGTCCATTAATTATCCAAACTCTTAATAATCTTTCTTTCAGCATTTGCCTGGAACCTCAGAAATAATCAACTTAATCAGACTTACCAGCAAGCAATCTGATTATCCCAAAGATTCCACAGATGAACTTTGATGCAGCACCAGGAGGGATCTGGCCTTGGTTTGCTGGAAGGAATAATAATAATAATAATAATAATAATAATAATAATAATAATAATAAAAGTGTAACTCTACTGTTGATATTTCATCCACTCTGTGCATCTATACAGTTTACTATACTTAAACAGCATTGCTATTTTAAAACTGAACAACAAACTTAAAATCCAACACCTTGTTATTTTCCCCCCTTTTGCTTAAAAAAGAAGGGTTTTTATTCTATTTAAGCCATATAATTCTCCGTCATTGAAAAGACCTTTGTAAGGGACCATTCCCACAGATATTTGGATCAATCTATCTCCCTGGGGAGTCTCACTAAATTGCTATCAACGTAACCAGCTTAAATGTCTGTCACGCCTAGTAAAGCTGTTCGGGGGTAATTATCTTTACACCCTAGATGATTCGGTAGGCATGACAGACATTTAAGCCAGTCAGTTGATAGCAATTTAGTGAGATTCGCCAGGGACCAATCCAGATGGATCACTCTAGCATGGGAACCCAGTCTAAGTTGTGTTAATACAGCATGCAGAAAGTCAATTATGTTTCTGCTGCATTGATGAGTATTTATCAATGTGAAAGCCTTCCAGCAACTACTGTATATTATATCACACACAGATGAATAATAAAATCAATACTTGGCAGATTACATATTTCCTGTTTTTTGTATCTTGCTGCTTGTCTTTTCATTAAATTCTAGCCACCAGTTCAGTCTTGTTTAAATTACAACAAAGGATTTGATATTACACAAATGTAGCTATGAGAAAGTCAAAACTAACCACTCTCATTACTGTAACTAAATTAATCTTTACTGTAATTTTAGACCCACATTAACTATATTAAACCTTGGCACCATTTCAACCATGATGAAATGTAAGCGCCATTTTAAATATAATAGAAACTCAGCTGCATTTATCCATAATTACAATTCAGCACCATGTTAAATATACTAAAAAAATTAAAACCATGCTTTATCCTAAACCTTAGCACCATGTTAACCATAATACTTACATTCCAATGATATTTCCTGGCTAACTCTATCAATGATCAAAACTTCACTTTCATCACTGTCTGTGGGCTCCACAAAGAAGCGCTCAGGGGTTATGTATCTGAAGTAGTCATAGCACATTCCAAGAAATGCTGAAAATGTTTCCTGGCTGCAAAGGACCTTTTTAAGAAATAGCCCTCCCTTTCACAAGAAAATGAGATCATGAGGCTGGATTTTTTTTTAACAAATCTGATAAGACTACTATTTTCTGCAGAGCACAGATTGACTACATAGAAACAAAGTCTGGTTGTACCATGCTCCACAATGTCTCAGTACAAATAACAATAGATGACAATATGCTTGGCATGCTTTTATTGCACTGTTCATACTGAATGTATATGATCTCACTTCCCTGCCTACCCAAGATGTCTTCAAAACTCATACTGAAACTACTGTTCACCAAAATGCTCAGATTCACACAAATTACAAATGAAAATAATCCACAATTTCACGTTATATGTTGAATCCCCGTCGGCAACTCTTGTGACCAAGGTAAATAAAAGTTTAACGGAAGACGAAAACGTTTCCTTTCTCACCCACTCCCTTTTATCCAATGAATTGAAAAAAATCTAATTCTCTACATGCCATAAATTACACCAGAAGAAAATAGCATCAATAAATTTCGAACACCTGACAACTCTTTAATAAAATGGATTGAACAATGCTCCATTTATTAATTCAGCTGCCCCTCACTTCCTGGGGCATCCTGAAAATCGAAATCAAGTTGGGATATTGGCAGCGGCAAGCAACCAAAGTTCTTCTTACGTTACACCAGTGATTTAGCTATGTTAATGTGTCAGGCGTTTTTTCGCGAGTAAATTATGCATTGTAAAGAAAAGATCATCACAGAGGTCGCGCATTTGAAAATAATAATTTACTTACAATCGCATCGACTCGTGGACAGCCATCTTCCCACTTTCTGATCTCTCAATAGAAAAGATTCTTCCTCTTCCGCTTACACTGCATGACATACCCCGAACACTTCTTTTTCGCCGTTACAAATAAAGGTTTCTAAGTCCAAAATATTTGAACTCTTATGAAATATTATTACAAATATTAATATATAATTTCATTTAATGCCAAGAAATACAGTATGTGATAATAAGATACAATTTTAAGTAATTAAAATCTTGCTGCTTAGTCGTCATGAACATTGTTTGAAAATGGCGGTGTATGAAGTGTACAATCACCCAGAAGTGCGAAGATATAGAACAAATGTCTGCTCCAGAGCTACATACGTACAGTTAATTACAACATTATTGACATTCTTGCCACCGCTATTTATAGGATATGGAAGTCAAGGTAATATTCGTGTCCGGCATTTTGAATGTACCGTATTGTTAATGCATTTCAAATGCTTGGCGACCTAGTAATTAGGTATATCAGAAAAATTTTCAAACTGATCAGAAAATTAAAATACTTATATCATCTGAAAGGTAATGCAAAAACCGGATGAAATCATTTGGAATTTTTTAAATATTCCTACAAGCAACAAAGATATTGAAGTTTTTTAACTGCAAAAATCCACCAAAAGTGTCCACACTTCTCAGCTCAAAACCTGTGCCCACTGACCAGCAGTGATCACTCAGGCGCAGCAGAGCACCCTGTGTGTCTTTGTGTGCTCAGCCTATTGTCTGGCTCACATAGCCTGTGACTAATCAGGGCAAAGCTATTTCCCTGTGATAATTTTCACATCATGTAATATTGCGGATTAAATTAACTATACTTCGCAACCTTCAAATTTCATGATTTTTCTACATAATATAGCAAATTTCATAAACTTTGCTGGATATAAATTTCAAAAAGATGATACCAGCACTTGCCTGAAATTTTTTAGCATTTTGTAGAGGCAAAACTTAAAACAAGCAGAACTGAAACTTGTCAAAGACAGAAAACATGGGAAAATCACGTGACCGGATTTTACTCTTTGATTTACAACTTATTTAGTTAATGGCTTGTATTAGTTTTTTTACGCGGCGCTAAAAGAGAGATTTAAAAAAGGGGTTCCATAGGCGAACTGTCAGCAGGCCGACTTCAGTTTTACACTTCACTGCCCGTGGATAGTTACGACTGTAGCGCCCCTAGCGGATTGTGATCTACCTATAGTAATATGAATACATGTACTGGACCTAGTACATGTATTTGATTACAAGGCAAAAGATAAACAGCCAGATTACATACAGCTACTTGAATTTTTTTATTTTTGCAGTAAGTACATATTTAAAATTTTAACTCTTTTTTTCAGAATTGAATTAATAATTGTTTCTATGCCCAGTGCTAATCTTGGTGCAGTCAGCCCTACAGCCCATCATACAACATGTAATTATTTTTCACAGGTTTTTGGCAGAAGAGCGACACCTACCAAGAGCAGCCAGATGTCCACTTCAAGCACCAGGTTTTAATGGTCCTGGAGACAGCCCAGGAGTCTTCCTACATTGCATGGAGCACATATCAGAACTTTAATCGGATGCAGCAGGCTCATCTCAGGGTTCCCATTGTAAAAGTACATATAATTATATGGAGGCCAGGCCTGCGGTATAAAAATTCACGGGGAGGGTTCTGGCACAGTGGAACTTGCCCCTTTATTAAGACCCATCTTGAGAAATGGCAGAGATCTTGGATCAAATTGTGATTCAGAGCAGTCCTTTTCCAGACAACTGAGTGTAAGGCCGTGCTTGGGATTGGGCCTCCTTTCAATAAATAATTTTTGGCACATAAAAAATGCCAGTTTTCAAGACCTTTGCAAAAAAATGTCATGGTATTTCACCTTAATTTTTCTATTGTCAAGTTAAGTTTTAGTCACAGAGAAAAAAAGTTAAATGCCCATGCAAGCCCCGGTGCATTATAATGTTATATGATTATAACCAATTCCAAAAAGGTGACTTATTACAATATGATCCTATTATACCTGACTGTGTATCTTTGTAAAAATTCGGAATACATTTTATAAATGACTTCAATTCTTATTATTTTTTATGTAAGTCTCGAGAGGAGGACTCCAACAGAGATGGACTATATGACACCCTCTATCTGACAGTACAAGTTCCTCTACTGGACACAGAACATATACATGGGGTCAAATTGCTGCTGATATTTGACTATAAACTTAATGTGAGTATTTTAGTCTTGTTAATTATTCTGCTGGGTATTTCATCTTCAAGACCATCTTGTTCTTTGTAGATACATGAGGTTGCTGTTTTGAAAATATGATAAAAAAAGTCAACTGCATGAAATATAAGGACATTCCTTGTGTTTTTTACTAAAACCTGTGTTATCCCACATCACAAAGTATTTTCTTATTGTTTTTTAACTAATTTATTTATTTATTTCAATTCTTTTATTTTTGATTTACTCCAAATGTCTGTGGCCGAGAAAATGTATTTTGTTGAACGATACTATATTTCAGATACTGTCATCATTTCAAATGGAAAGTATGGCCTATATACAGCATGACTCGCCAAGATCTGGGGCTGAACTCAAAGTAATTGGTGACCTGCGGCTAGTTCAGAAAGACTTGCTGTTACATAGAGGAGTTGATAATAGGTTTAATGTAAGTGGTAGTGCATGAACATACATATAGAAAGAGAGCGAGCCTGTATAATCACAATTTGTTTAGCTCTAATACTTGACTATTTATCAATCACTCTGTCACAGAAATTTATACCAGTGGTTATAAATAAATAATGTTATATAGCAGCAACTTCATTATAAGTTTTTTTTTAAGTATTAATTTTTTTTCTTGAGTATTAAATATATAACAAATAATTTGACCATTTTCATGGAATTGTCTCTATCATTGTTTAATCAGCATACTAATTTTTACCATTCAACTCAAAATTTGAGAGCCAAAAATTAGTTACTACATTATTGTTTTATTTTCCTTATTTCAGTCTCCTGTAATTGATGATACAAGTATTTATGCTGATGCCTATGACTTGGCCAATATATTTAGCAGTTATTCATCGAGAAATGGTAAGCACTGGTAAAGGCATTCAGCGTTCGTTTGACCTTTATCTATATATGTAGCAAAAATATATTTATTCCCTGGGAACAGGTTCAGTTTTTCCTTTATCACCAAGCTATAACATATCCAAAAGCAGTGTTCAAAATTTCTCAGTTTTACTGCCATGGGTAAAATTAGCCTGTCTATCTCCATGATGAGGGTGCATCAAACACTAGCAACTTGACACTCAAAAACGGCCAGTAATTTTTACAATGGTTGTGGATATGATATGCTCTGGTGATTAAGGAAAAGTTGTTAAAATTTCTAAGAAAGTTTAATTTTTGTTTTAAATTGCTCTGCTACTCTTTCTTTGTCTTAAAGATTATGAGGTAATTGGTACACTTAAAAAGTAAAGAATAGAGGAGTAGATGTAACTGTTTAAAAAAAGAATTATAACATTTATATGCAAAGCTACTCTTCTGTAGATTGATTTATCTGTTCTTCATTTTTATTTGTATTGTGGCACGTTTCATTGAGCTTGATAATGTGGTTCAGAAACATGAAAACATGCCATGTTGAACTAAAAAGACTTGCAGAATACTCATATATAGAAGGCAGGGTGTGTTTTACATTCATTTCTCCTAAATTGCATCATGAAGCATTTCATATTTCAATAAATAATAGCAGAAAACTTGTGATAAATATGGTTGTGATATTTTCAGTGACCACAGTGCTGGACAGCTCTTACCCTGTGTGGACAACTGGACGAGGGACTGGACAGCCATTTGTTATCACGGCCACCATCAGGTATCCAAGGGAAACATTGTTATATCCTTTACACTGTGATATTATTTGGAACAAGCTGTCTGATTACAATATTGAAATACATATATGTTCAAATATTATCTTTGAAAGTTTTCCCAATGAAAATGAATATTATATGGTATTCCCTAACCTTCGAGAAGTCCTTGACATACATCTGTTATTCTGTTTCCCTAAATCATATTGTCTGCTAGCAAGCAAGACTGTAATCAAAGTTATTTATTTATTTATTTATTTATTCTGGTACGAGTACATTTTTCACAATGACAATGACCTAACTAAATGTATTAAAACTAATGTACCAAAAAAACACATTAACATTTTATTACACTTCATTTAATCAGCTCTGAACCTTGAACATTTATGTTTGCCTTAACTCAGTGTTACCTATATTCCTGGCTTCTGGCAGCTGATCAAGTGGGCGTGGGTGCAGTACGTGGCCATACTGATCATATTTGTGGCCGCCTTTGACAGGATAAAGACATTCATTTTTCAGAATCAGTTGGTTCCTACAATAGTGGACAGACCTTTCAAATTAAACAGATCATGATGATGTACTAACATTTTATTTATTTGTATCGATTCATTTTACTAAAATATTTATGTCAGCTTGTAATTTTTTAAGTCAGTTGATGTAAGCTAATTTTGTACTTGTCGTAACCGGTAAGCTACACAGTTCAAACTTCTTTTAAAAGATAGTTGTTTTAATTGCCACTTAGCAATCCTTTTTGCAATAAGGCACTTAAAAAAACATCGAAGTGATATATTAATAAGTAAATGAAACAGGTTGAAATTTGATTGAATAAAGTTATAATAATTCCTTGTGCTTACCTTTATTTACTATTATTACTTTGATGATAATATTGTCTTTAACACAATGCTGTGTAAAATAGTAGGGTTTTTGAATAGACTTTTCTTTTTTTTAAATTGGGATTTTTTTTCATTGCTGGAATTTTTTTCATTGCTATCAGTTAGATATGTACTCCCTGTACATTCATGTGCATTTTAGAATATTAACATCTCTGACTGATTGTGGAGATATAATGTAGTGATTTTCCATATATTTAAACATTTCTTGTAGGACAAATCTAAAAACGAATTCATAATAGACGTATATATTTGTCCAGTTAATGATCTCAAGATTTTTAATTAAAATGTCTTCTATTTAAATGATGTATATATTTGTATCATTTGTATTATATGTTAATATTGTTAAGTGCTTTTACTATTGTAAAATAATGTAATAAAAAGAACCATCTTAATTCTTGTGCTTGTTTTTTAAACTGATGCCGTGTGTGTCTCTATATATTCTGTGTCTGTTCGTGCCATCACTATCTGACACATCAGTCCCACTTCAAACTATCCAATTTTATATACAGACATCTCCACGAGTTCAATACTTTGTACTGTGACTGTTCTCTGAATTATTTCAAATTGAAATTGTTTTGAGACAGAAAGGGTTTATTCAAAATTAAGAACTATTACTGTTGCAGTGGAGGTTATAAAAATCAACAAATAAGTAAGAATTTTAATTTAGCGTTACTAATACCCAGTAAATTACAAGATATTGGATTTTATTTTCAAGAACAAATAAAAATTGTGTCCCTGCAACAAATGTTGGGAAGTGTTTTGAAGAAGACCGTAACAACTTCAATGAGGTGTTGGAAGACAGCTCTTGTTGTCAGGCTGAAGCCATTAGCCCCATCTATCGAGAACACTGCAACACTTCACAACACTGACCCGGTGGCTTCACCGTTCGACAACCATAAGGCACTACATACCATGTGGAACACCTAAAAACATAAAATTTATAATGAACGAACAACAATACATTTAAAACATTTAAAATGTAAGTCATAACAATCTATATGATAGGTTTGTTATTGCAGCTTTGATATTGCCTTTAAGTTTTTTTAGTTTTCAAAGGACCAAATGTGGTGTAAACAAAGAAATAACAATGTTGGTTATCAGTTTGTTTCCCCCTCCTGAAAAAGAGACGACACTGCTCCATGCTGCTTTCCAAGGAAATGTAGCTTATTAAAAGTATGATCGCATCTTTAATACAAAATTTTGCAACGTTTTTCCTGGCTTTAACATATACATTTTAAAATTTACAAAAAGATACCGATTATGAAGAAGTGAATCAGGGAGTAGACAGGATGGAGTTGTCTCTGTTTGTTATTCAAAACTCAATTAAAATCAAAATGGCATGTGCTTGGTGGCACGCGTTAAAATTTATTACAGGTAGCGAATACATGGACGCATTATTGGCTCCATATTTTCTCCTGAAACAGATTTTGGGCGTGCTATTGCTAGGGTCTACTATTTTAGCTATTCCCAATGTAAATTTTACTTTATCGATTATTTCAAAACACTGTATACAAGTGCGTTCCTTTTTCTTCTTTTTTTTTTTTACTCATTTCTTCCTGTCTACTTCTTGTCATAATGAAACAGTTCATCAACATGAATTTGTATTCTTTCTGCTAATGCAGACAAAGTCTTTTAAACGCGATGTCTCGGAGCTTTTAAGTGAAAAACCACTACACCCGTTACAATGTGACATCAGTAATCCGTATACAATTAATTCAATTTCAAACTACTGCCATCTGACACGCTCACATGGTAGGCTACCCATGTTGGACCAGTGTGCGCTACAGATTTGATCCCAGTTGGGTTGACCATTGCAATTTCTGAACTGGGTTTGTCCCATACGATTGGTCCCACTAGGCTGGCTAGACTGTCGGGTAGAACCTGGGTCCTTAATAGCTCAACCCACGGCCCAAAGCAACCTCACAGACGACATGAGTCCCTACCATTAGTGGGTAGTATTTGTTCCCTGAATGAGAACTTAAATTACCCCATAAAGGACCAACTGAAACCAATATCCAACCCATGGCCAAAAGGACCAGAAAAGCCCAGGATTTACCCACGTGGGCCCTAGTTGGATGTGCTAACTGGGAACGGGAACATACTTAGCCTGGCATTGCCAGCCTCTTGAATCACACTGGCAGTTATAAAGACAGCCGTCGGACCAACGCTCTCCTTGTTTCCTGCATTCCATCATCCCAGTAGACTTACTTCTGTACGTGCAGTCGCCATCTGGAGTAATACAATACAATACAATACAAAACGATGCGACACGAATAGAATTAAATACTAAAACAGAATAAAATAGAATATTACGTATTTGGCAACAAACTCTGGGGAGAGGGTTTGGAGTCAATATTAAAAGTGTTATGTCCATTGTCAGTGATATGTACATTGTAAAGGGATAATTTATACATATATATTATTTATCATCTATACAATATCCTATTAAAATCTGATTCAACTGTCACTGAAGACATCCGTGTGATATCTGCTTTTGAGTCAAAAGTTACCTTGGGGTGAAGTAAAAATAGTTTTCAGAGTGGTGGGTGAAAGTTAACGTGAGTTTCATGATCAGTCTTTCCGATACTCGACTCCATCACAAGCGTCGTCCCTCAAATTTCAAACAGACATAGAAAAGGGCAGCACTCTCCAAGAAAAAATTGAAATTTATTTTTGAAGGATTTTTGTCAGGTATTAATCTTTTTATCTTTCCCCAGCCCATCAAACTTTCTTTATTCGACCATATCCTGGGCGGAGGACAGTCACCGTCGGCACTATGAAACTCGGGCTAATAAAATTTGACTCACCGCCACAGATAGTATTTCCACATTTCACCTTCTTGCAGCAGCCACCGTTAGGGTCGTCCACCACTTGGCACCCAGCTGGGGCTGTCACAATGGGGCACCTGGGAGAGAGAAAGATAGTAAGATAACTTGACTCCGCCCTGAATTTAAATGGCACGTTCTTTTCCACGAACAGTCTGCCTTTGCCCTTGCATATTTCTATGGCCACTATCAAGTCTTCCCTCCAACACACACACACACACACACACACACACACACAGACACACACACAGTGACACACGCTTTACAGGTGACCTGTAAATAATGACTCACAAGCTCCAGCCCCACTTGTACCAGTAGTCGTTGAAACAAACAAGACCCCTTTATTTCAAAGTTCCCTTACTTGTACTGACACGACCATGTCCGACCGTTGCACTGACAGTCAAGGAGACACCCATCCGACCATCTCTCCCCACTCCTCCTGCACGAGGTTCGCCCTGTAGTCCGGCTCGTGTATTGGCAACCGGACGTGCCTGGAAATCATGAGTGAAGAAAAATCTACACAAAAACCCGATTTTTTTATGCTCGTTTTCATTTCGTTTTCGTATTTATTCTCTGCTACAGTGTAAGTATCTCACCGAATTTTTTTGCGCTAATTTTTCAGCTTCTTTCTGTCCGACTGTAGACATTGTTGGTGCGTATGCATGCTCTACCATCCCAATTTTTATATTGTTTTTACAATTTAAACCCTTATATTCTACATATAGCTAATGATAGCCGTACTATAAGTATCAATCACTATATAAAGATAAAACTGCGTCTACTTTCCTTTCATAACGAAACACGATCTTATTTATAAACGATGGACACCAGCTCATAGCAGCAATAACGAACCCTTGTTGCAGTATTGTGTAATTTGAATAAAACACGATCTTCGTCTTTCGAGTCCCTTCCAATGGGCGTTGAAATGTGAATACTTCCAACAAATTCCATTGTGAATGTTAGCGTTCTGGTAAAGAGAAATTTATAAAATTCTCAAGTTATCTACATGAATAGAAAAATAAATAGATAAAATATTGTTTTCTGGCCGTCTTCATCGTCGTCTTCAGTTCGTCTGCTTTTGGCGACAGCCTCTAGCCAGCCAGTTCACGTCCATTCACCACCTCCTCTCCATAACCCATCTCCATTTGTAGGCCTAATTTTTCATAAAAATAACTGAAAACTTCTGTATCAGTTGCAAACTTCATGACATTTTACTTACAAAACTGAGCATCGGCTCTCCTTACAATCGTCAATGCCAGAAGCAGAGCGATGGATACTGCCATAAATGAACACATACTGAAAGCAAGCTTCTAGGCTTCCAAATACCGAATGACACTAGGTTCGTTCTAAGATATATGCCACTATAGGCTACTCCCACATTTTGAGGAGCTTTAACACAAAGCAGATCAAAAATCATTATAATAGAATAATGCGTGTACGAATTGAAATTCATCATAAGTGGGAAATTATTTTATTAAGTCCGTAGACGAAAATAAGCTGATCGAGCTTATTTCATCTAGTTTAGATGTTTAGATGTACCACTGGAGCACAAAAACAATTTCCGGTCCAGTTTAAAAGCAATGAGCATAATGCCATAATGAGTAGAGGCGTCATTACTGAAACTGGGCATTCTTTTTGAATGCTATTTTCCAATTCTATTTCTTAATCATGTCATTGCCGAGTGCCACATCCGTGCAAACAGTGTAAAGGAAATGAGGATATATTTTTCCACCTTCCTTTCCTTTTTGTAGGCCCTACCTATCGGAACTATTGGATATTCACAGACAAATTTGCATTCAAAAGTCTTAATTCACAAATTGTGACATTTACAGAGTGCATTAGAAACAGCAGTTTTTACATGTAAGACATTTTAACTGTGCCATTTAAAACGAATAAATAATAAAACAATTTACATCTACTGGTATATGGTAATTTGAGGAATCGTATTTTAAGATTGTAGTTGCAACTGTTTAGCAACCACCAGGGGCGGATCCACAGATATTTTCTGACAGTCGTCCAAATTATCTTTGTTGATCCATCCTCCACGCGCGCGCGTTTGGAATTACTTACTAGTATATGCAAATTTATCATGGGCCTTGTACAGGTTGTGATTAAAAAGGGCACGGAAGCTACTGCGTAAACTACAGAGGAACTGTTATATTGGCAACAGCAATCGCTTCCTTATATCCTGACACATTACTGGTGTTAGGAGCTGCATTTATACTAACGACAATCGATGTGCGCCAGGGATCCAGCATCCTTTTTTCTTTTTTTTTTTTTTATTCCTTCATGGAATCCATGCTGTATTGTTAATGGATGATTCCAAAATAACTTTATTTCTAAGCTTATAAGAGGCTGGCGTGGGTGGGAGGGTCGGGGAGGGGGGGAGAGGCTGAAGGAACTAACCGGATAAAATTTTTAAAATTTGAAGCAAAGTGGTGAATTTTGGTTGCATTTCAACAACAAAAAAACTGCACTATCAAGTCCAGATAACATGTCTTTAACGACTGAGAAAACAGTAGTAAAGTAAAAAAAGGGTAACTACACGTACATTATAAGTTAAATAGTATTAATAGGAATACTACACTTTTTAATTCTTTAAAGTTATAAATAAAAAGACATAAGAAAAGAAAAAACAGATTTATTATCCCTGCTAATTGTTAAATACGTTTATTTTCATTCATTTTAGGCTACCTACCGGTCAGCCTGGACTTTTTACGATCCCATGAAACAAAATATCCACTTTATTACATATACAGCTCAGAACGTTTAATTTAATATCTTCTAAAACACCAATTTTAATAAATTTTTAAAAAATCAAGAAGTGAATGATTCTAGTTCGAGTTTTCCTTATTCCCGCAAGATATGCAATTTTCAGTTTCAATAAAATAAAAAAAAGATGCTAATTGATTTTAAACATTTAAATACAATTTGGTTATAAAAACCACGCTGCTTTTGTATGTGAAGAGATTAAGTGACCATTTTTTAAAATCACAAAATCAAGTGCGTATAATTCTGATAATAAATATATTGTATATTGCTTTGATAATTTAGTAACAAAAAAGATGAATACTTTTTTAAACCTTTAATTCCTTCTCCTAAAGGCCCAACTTACTTAGTGGAATCTTATTTTCAGAGGGTGGTGTGGGTGGGAGGGTCGGGAAAGGGGGGGGGGTTTGGGGAACTGCCCCGATAAAATTTTAAACATTTGAAGCACAATGGTGAATTATGGTAACATTTCAACCAAGAAAACTGCAGTATTCATCTAGTCCAGATAACCTGTTTTTAATGACTGAGAAAATACTAGTAAATTTAATAAGAAAGTGGAACTACATGTACATTATAAGGTAAATTATGTTAATGGGAATACTACATTTTTAAGTTTTTATGCTTTAAATAAAAGGAATTAAAAGAAGGAAAAACACGTTTATTTAAGGTATCAATTTTTGTCTGTGGAAGTGTGGGTGTACTTTCTGCTCACTTCCCCCGGGTCCGTTTCCCAGAAAACACAGAGTAAATTGCTTTCGATTAATAAACCTGCAGGGAGTAAAGAACCGAATGCGGTAGAGGAGCACCCGACACAGCAATCTCAACTGCTGCTGGGTTCGCAACTGTCACAACTGTTAGGATTTACATGGCACAGAAACCCAGAGGAGTGAGCAGCCAAAGCGTATATTTGACAATTTTCTCATTTCACATGTGGAAAAAGAAGACATTGCGAAGAATTAAGTTACTGCTTCAAGAAGATATAACATCACATAAATATGATATTGTGAAAAAGAATGTTATTTATGTGTACAGGGCTATACTAGATATGTGTTTTGGCAAAAAAATATTATTCTTGGAAGATGAAAATTTTATTACAGAATACAATGAAAAATTGAAACACTGGTTGCAGATTCTCTCTCTCTCTCAACTGCACCAATGCACACAGTGACTTCGTTTAACAATCAAGCCCATGCTCAAGCAATCAGTCTAATATGGAGATGATATCTCCGGGAATAGACGGATCTGCTATTAATAAGAACACCGCGCCGCCCTGGAATTAAGAACACCTTTCAAGTTTGTGAAGCGACGCCGGTTTACGCTCCTGCTGCAGAAATTTCCTCCGGATATAGAGCATTTGAGAAATTTTCGTATTTTCCTGCGGAGTCGACCTGCCAGTGTAGGTAATCGGTAGATATTAGGCCAGATCACTGCGTATGCGGCACGTGTTAATAGCAACCCTCGGTTAACACACCTCAGTCACGAGCACGCTGTTAAGCGGCCACTGAACGCGGGCAGGCCAGGTAAACCAGCGGAACGCCGTTTGTTTTTAGCTTACCTTTCCAGCGCGAGTATCAAGTATCAGTAAGGTCTCGCGGGGCCCAATGATAAGGCGCGGCCATATATGGGTAATTACTCCTGGCGCTGCAAGGTGGCTGAATCCTGGACTTCCGAACTTTTAGCTCCGCGCCGAGGCTACGACCTTCGCCTAGCTCCTTCCGTCTAGCGTCGCGTGCAGCGTCCGCTTCGTCTTCGCCTGCCTGCCTGCGTGGCTGCCCGAGGAGCCTAACATAATTTATTCGATATGAGTTAGGCCCCCCTCGGCCTCGCGTACACAATTCATTGTGGTGAAGGGACAAGCTGAAGTTATACGTTGTCTTCCCCGATACAGCGTCAGCAACTTCATCGGCCAAGCTCCCCTGCTTAAACAAGAACGCTGTCGCACTGGTGATGGAAGTAAGAAACGTCGGCAGCGTCCCCGTGTGCCACTGCTAGAGGCATATATAATCTCCACCCGAAAAGAATCATCGTCACCCCTAGGAAAACGTGCGACAGCAACCGCCGCCGCGTCTCATCTCGGAGAGATCATTTCTGCTTTGATATTGCATTGTTGCCTTGGGCTTGCGATCGATCGTTGCGTCGTGACTCTTGGCTCAGTCTGTTTTCATACACGCATCGATCGCGGGCCAGGATTGCTTGCTGCTGATACATTAACATTTCTCTCGGTAATCTGTATTGCGAGAAAGAGGGAGAGAATGAGAGAGCGGCTCACACGTACAAGCTAGATATTATCACACGGTCATCGTTGTCACGGATAAAAATGTTACAATCGGTTGCCACTGTGAACACAGAGAGTCCAACCTCTGACCACTAAGAGCAGCATGTACATTAAAACCGTCAAACTGCGTTGGTTGTTAATCGGTAATATTATGAAAATTCTGAGAATCGACAGCACGGAATACATAGAAACAGAAACAAGACAGCATTGAAACTCTCTGACTGCGCGAGTCTATATAGCCGCATCATCTGTTGAAGGCATTAATCTATTATAAGCTGCGGATTCATTGCTGTCAGGTTTGTGACTTTTCGCCTTCAGTTGGGGCTGTTGTCGGAACTAGAGCTAAGGTAGAGGGAGATCTAACTGCGTTCTTTTTTTAAGCTAACAGGCGGGAAGAGGAGCACCACTAACAAGGCAGGCAGACGCAGCGGTAGACCAGGTGGGCTTCGAGGCCGCGGCGAGAGGCCGGTCTCTGCTGTTAATAACAGTGTCCCAGCGGTGTGCGCAGACAGGTGTGACGCGCCATGACCACAGCTCCCCTCTCACCTGAGACACACACACAAACGCAACCATGACCAGCGGCGGAAGTTCGGGAGGTGGACGCTACGATTTCGACGACGGGGGAACGTACTGCGGAGGATGGGAGGACGGCAAAGCCCACGGGCACGGGGTCTGCACCGGCCCGAAAGGGATGGGGGAGTATTCCGGCTCGTGGCAGTACGGGTTCGAGACGTCCGGAGTCTACACCTGGCCCAGCGGGAATACCTTCGAAGGTCAGTGGCTGCAGGGGAAGAGGCATGGTCTTGGGGTGGAAACGAAAGGACGCTGGGTGTACCGCGGGGAGTGGACACAGGGATTCAAGGGACGTTACGGCGTACGCCAAAGCGTGTCGTCTGGTGCTAAGTACGAAGGGACGTGGACGACGGGTCTTCAAGACGGCTATGGAGTGGAAACATACGCGGACGGAGGTAAGTAGAATGTGCTTAAGCTAATTCGGCTAATAACTCCTACATTGCTACAATAAACCTATAGACAGACTAAATACCCGCCGTGCCTGATTCACACACAAACGCAAACAGGCAAGTCAGCATTGCCACGGTGACAGCTACAGGGTACACTGTTCTTGTATGGAGACACCACTGTGGTCACGCTAAGCCAACTTGGTTTTATATCACACGATTATAGCCTATCAGCCATACACAGTGTAATATGCTGATATATGACTGAGCCCTAGGCTCCTGCACTTTTTACAAGAAGCGCTTCATAGAATTTGTTAACAGTTAAATATCTACGACCTACACGTGTACACGTACTTCACTGGTCTCATCACCAATCTGGTGCACAGAGAACGTCGGGTAAAAGAGAAATTTGTGGTGAAAATTGAAGACAAAAAACGGGGTCGATTATGTCGTTGTTGTTCTCAATACCTCGCTGGCGTTGGATTTTGAGCTAAAAACGAAGTGGCATTTTTGTGCTAGATAATGATAGTCACGTTCTGGTTAAAATTAGGTTGAACGCGTGAATAATTTAACCTTAACAACGTAGAACAAGATGCAGCTCCATATAGTTGAGGTTTATGGAATGAATTACTAAACGCATAGTTTTAATTTTAACATCACGGTACATGCGATACACTCAACTGATCAGTAAGCTTAGCGGGTGGTCACGCTGGATCGGCTAATGATAGATATTGACTTCATACCGATGTCATTTAAGGATTCAGACGATAACTCAATACATGAACATTTGGTACGCGCCGCCCCCTTTTTATCTAATGCGTAGAAACAGTTTATATTTATGGGCTAAACTTCTTGAGTTTGTAAATAACCGAAAAAGACTAATCGTTTAAAGTACTACCCTAGCTTTCTCTGAACAAGCAAGTAAGGTAAAAAGTGTCAAGGGGCAAAATTAAAGTTTTACCCCTGAAAATTCAGTCCTTTTTGCATATTTAAACCTCGTTAAAAGTGTCCGTTTTTGGCTTTAAAAGCATTTTTATTGGATATGTACAGAGTGAAGACAAAAGGGTTGACATTGAATGAATAATAGACAGCCTAGAGGACAGTTGACCAAGCATAAAGGTTTCTCCTTGACCTCCAGTGGCTTGAAACATATAAATTTAATATGTCATAGATATGCTGCAAAAACAACACAGAAGTCCGTGTACAACTCTACATGAACACAGCCGGTTTATTTGCCAGTTTTTAGATCTGTAAATGTCAACATCATTGTCTCTCTTCGTGAACTTCCGTCTCTCTCTGTGAATTTCCTTGACGTTGGATGCTGGTTGGCCTATTTCACGTCAACAAACAAGTCATGATGGGCCTTTTAGAAGTTATGAAAATATGCATCCCAGTTGTCGTTACAATGAGTTTTTTAATGTAATCTGTACCAGTATACTGGTATATTACGTTGAGAAACGCAATGTGCACGAAGAAGTTCGTGTATTCTTTCATTTGCTTTTTAATAGTTTTCTACCATTAACTTTAAAGGTCAAGTTACACCAAACCTTTTCTTTATAAAATGGTTGTCTTTGAATTTAGGCGTTGGTCAAAAGAACCGTCATCCTAGTGGGTATATATTAGATAGTAGCTATATATTGTATCAACACAGAAGAATAAACGATAAAATGTAAAGCCACGGTCAAAAAAATGAACAAAACGTGAAGCCTATTTACCCATCTCAAAGCACAAAATTAAGTCATCAATTGTTAACAGCCAGTCTTTTGTTCCTCCTCCTCCTCTTGCAAATAAAAATGCCACTAAAACACAAATACGAGTGGTCTGTGTGCAGACTAGCGACCCTGTTATCTACATTTACACGTGTACTTTTCTTGTCAGGTTTGAAATTTTGGATCGTAACTCACCAGCAAAACGTGTTCCTGCAAACCACGTACTTTAATGCGTGATACAAGTATTCGCGTATTATACGTGTTCTTGAGATTACACGAGCCTCTTGTGGCTTGGGAGGGTCGATAACAACCACCTATGGCGTGAAAATTATATGAATTAAATAGATAGGCCATTTTAACTTGAGGCAGGCAGGTATTTTTTCTCAAAGGACTTGTAGTCAGCACTAAAGGGTAGGAGGTAAAGCGTAATTATTGTGCGTGTATGCGGTGTGTATTGGGCTCCTTTACCATCTATATTTTGTTTTCTTGGAGCTGGTTATTTATTCATATCACATACAAGATTTAAAAAACTTCCACTATACTTTTATAGATGGGAATATATTTTAAACAGCAGCCATCCGTTTTTGTTGTGCAAAAAGTACAGTGTCAGCTACGTAGTAACGTGTGAAAACATTTTGCTGCCACGGGCACGTCATACACAAACAGGAGCACAAAACAGCAATAATTTGCATTAATTAACTACGGTGATTAAAACACCTATTCATGGACTCGCCGCGGGAATGCCTCAGTCGGTGAGAAGATAAGATCGGTAATGAAGATAATATTGATTAGCACTTCCGATAACACGCTAGCGATACCAACACAGAGATAGGGAAACGTGATTTCTTTGCAATTTTACAAAAGAAGAATGTAAATAACAAACCACTATTGACAGAACAGACTCAAATCAATTTGCTCGTGAAAAAATGAGTTCTTGGAGTCTACACATAAACCGGCAGATACTCCACCCCTACAGACAGTTTTAAAGGTGCACGGCCCTTGTGTCTTAGGGGAAGGTGTCAGTTTCATACAACAAAGAGAAGTCAACACCGCTGACGAGGCTGTTTGTCACACCTTTTGTCCGTTTGTTTTCCTGCCATATTGACAAATATCGTTAAACACATACTAAGGGCATTTGGTCTCAATCTAGATCCCAGACATTTCTCTTACTGTAGATAAGACACCAAATCATTATTTATCTTCCACGTGATCTTAAAAATCCCATTTCAGGTACAAACCGAGACTTTATTTGCTCACATTAATGGCAGCTTCGACCTTAGTAGAGATGAAGTTTGCTTTGTCACCTTTCCCGAACACACGTTTTCCCTTTAAACCAAACGAATCCCCATAAAGATATAGAACACCTGAATACCTATAACCCCCATACTTCCGGAAGTGGAAACCTCTTTTACGGGAAATGATTTTTTTCTAGGAATAAGGCGGGGTTGTCTCATGCAAATTACTTGTTAAAGAAAAAATCGAACCGTTTGAAACTGGATCAGAGGATAATTATAATAATGATAATGAAAGATGCGTGTATTGTACATTGGCTTTATGATGATTATCTAGATGAGATATAAAAATATATTATTATATATTGACTACCCCTTGTATATAACTTGTGAGGCATAACACCAGGGTATAACAGAGTAATCCCGGTAGAATAAGGAAGTATCTTCCGTAACATGAGAGTCAGTGCAGTTCACGAGAGCCGAGTTTGCAGTAGTCCATCGATTTCTTTATTAGGATAGTGACCAAAATATTTACACTTTCGCTTTATCGATATGCATGAAGTCTGCGTAGTAAGCGTATGGATGATGTATGAACATCGAAGGATCGTTAAACGGTGTGTTGTCTGTAAGGGAATTTCACACGTGATTTGGAGAGTTGGAGATTCAGTACGTGATATTTGGCGAACTAGATTTCATGGTTGTTGGGATTTGAGACTTTATTGAAAATGCTTGGCATAAATTTACTTTTACTCGTGTGTGTTTGAGTGTGTGTTTGGGAGGGATTGAGTGTAAGAGTAAATTATTCTAACTCATACATGATTTCACGAGCTATCCCATTATTTCGAAAAAAACGACCGTTTCAAATGGACCCCCCCCCCCCCTTTTGAAACCTTTTTTTTTCGAAATAATGGGATAGTTGAATTGCACTAGGCAACGGATGTAGATCTTTACGATGATTGCCTCTTGAAAATTATATAGGGCAGGTAACTGGTTAGCTATTTTTCATGGATTCCTTTCCACCGTTAAAATGTATTTTTATCAGGTACCTTGGTCAGTCGTATTCCACATTAATGATGTGCTGCATCTTTTTTCGAGTTTAATTTGTTTCGAGTTTAAGACCCCATTCCCAGAGATTAGATCGATCCAAACTAGATCGACCTAACTCCCCGGGGGTCTCACGCTAAATAGCTGTCAGCCGAGCGGGCGCGAAAGTTAATTACCCCCTTACAGCTTGTAGTAGGCGGTACGGACATTTAAGCCGGATTATCTGACAGTAATCTAGTGAGACTCCCCACGGGGATAGGTCGATCTAAAATCTATGGGAATACGCCCTAATATGTCATAATAATGTGTTTAATAAGACAAATGACTCACTACATACAAAAGCATATCCCCGTTGAAGAGTTATAAAAGTTTTACAAAAACAGTAGAAAACCCTGCAGGAAATTAGACATGGTGTACTGTGATCATTATATAGTTCGTGTTACATACTAGTACAGGTAAGACCTATCAGCCATTATGTGCTATTTCGTCAAAAATGCAAGCCTCTTATTAGTTATGTGATTCACTTTTTTTTGCGAAAATTTTTGTCTGTTGTCTTTGTGAACGTGCTCTTTTCGTTTAAGAGACCTATACGCCACAATAAGGTATACTGAATATGAAGGCCGTATTAAAATTAAGAATAAAAATGTTGTGCATTTTTAACGTAATTGATTACTATTACACGGCTGAAATGTGTCATGTTTGCAATATTGAAACGACTTTCTTGTCGGTCGAAAAAAAACATCAATGTTCTTGTTACCACGTGGAGGGCAATGATGTCCGATATTGACCATTTAAGTACGGTTTGGTTCATTGTTTTGAAAATAAGTTATCATTGAGCATATAGGGCCTAATTTCAAAATGCAACTAAAATTATTTTTGATGGCGCACGTATTACGCACCCAACGTTCGCCCCTTGACATTTATGCATGATGTGTGTCTTATTTTCGGATATTTTAAGCCAGTTTTGGTTACCCTAATTCATCATATAAGCAGGTTATGTTATCAAGAAATGTCTTAATGTTATATTTAATTTAACGAATTGCCTAAGTCTAAACCCAACACACATACCATAAACTTCAATAAGAGATGAAATAAGGGGGGATCGTCTAAAGTTCAAATAAATTGAGACAGTTTACAGCAGTAAAAAAAAAAAAAAAAAAAAAAAAAAAAAAAAAAAAAAAAAAAAACTACACTAGAGAGAGAGCGCCGCAACGTAACTGATAAAACCGTATCAACTAGCAGATTTTCCGGAATTCAGGAAAAAACTATCTGGCATGGAACCGTATATTGAGGCGTGCGTCATGGCCGCTCTGCCGGAGAACGCGGAAATCAGCCAGCTGCGTTCGTACCAGGACTATTTTGGGTCTGTATAATCGACCTAAAAAAGCGTCATCAGACAGCTAGATAATGGACGGACCCTCTTGTATTTTAAGCTATCTTGACGCCATTTCTTGTCTGAAAAATATCATGGTCTGATCACAGTTTCCGTTGTGTGGAAGTGGTATACTGCCGCCCAATTTCTCTGCTACGTCCCCGGTAGTGTTTGTAGGTCATCTGTTGTCAGCTTATGCGACCTTGATCATATTTTTATTAAAGGTATTCGATGAATTAGTTCCTGCGAAATCAAGGAAAACAGAATATGGGGAAGTATGTCGATTAGCCATTATCAGACGTTGTACCTGTGGCAGAGAGTGAATACGAATACCTGAAGCATTAGAAGGTTTTACCAGAATAATTGATTGCGTTTTTGGGCCCATTGCATTATCCTTATCACATGTTCCAAGACTAGACTTCCCTTTCGGCATAAAAACAAATTATATAAATTGTGCACCGCAATGCACTTCGCTTAGTTTCGGTCTCCGAAATGTAAATGGTAATGTTGCATGAATATAAACGGAAATTCCTGTAAGTTGCATGCGGGCAGTTTGATTTGAATGAATGTTTTCCAAACTGAAGATCGAGTTGAGTACTATTGTGCCGCAAACCATGTTCTCTCTCTCTCCGTGTGTGCGTTTGTACGTGCGTGCGTTTGTGGGTGCATACGCGTGAGCGCGTGAGTGTTTGTGAACGCTCAATAGTTCCTAAGTAGCATGGAGTCGTTTAATGCGTATTGGAAATGTGTATCCAATTACCTTGAAATGTCAAATACTAATTATTGTCTTATGAATGTGAAAGATAGACATGAGACAGGAAATGGAAGTCTCAAAAGACAAGTATCACAACT
This sequence comes from Lingula anatina, assembly GCF_001039355.2. The sequence continues at coordinate 538,364 of NW_019774136.1, forward strand.
TAAACCAGTTATACACTGTGATAAAGCTACCGTGCTGTTCAGCGAAAAGGGGCTTTCCTTTTTTTCTGGTCTTTATGTCACACCGTTAACACTTTCTAGGTATTTCATTTCTGACAAAACACGTCTTTTATTCCAAGAATCCCATGTTAATAAACTTCTGTATTGTAAACGTGTAGTGAGGGCAATCACCCAATATTTTTTTCACAGGTAAAAAAGTCATCTTTATTATATAACTCCAGCCTTTTGTAATCGGAATCTATAATTACATTATTAAACATATTTCTTCGTTTTCAAGTGTCATTACCTCCCCCCCCCCCAGCCCCCATGCGTTTGGTCTCATTCAAGATGATTTTTCTACGGACGTAGGCAAAATTTTAGACATCTTTGCAACATTCAATGCAACATTTAAAATCTTTACCGTGACTTCAACGGAATTCACCCAAACACCTTCTTAATCTTTTCATTACAGTATCCGCCTCCATTTTCCTTATTTTTTCTAGTACATGTATTCTTTGTACATGGAATTATGCAGAAATTGTCATCGTGTATTAAACGAATGAAGGCTATGACCAAATTTGAATACAAATGTTGCTTGGAAACGGATTCATCTTTTGTGTCGACTAAGAATTAAAATTCGGTGTATTGCATAGGTATCTATTTTTCATAAAAAACTTGAGCGAGAGCGCAGTCCCCAAGGAGAAATGTTTTATACAAAGAAAAAAACATGTCATCCAGTGCACAGAGAACCATTAGATAAAAACGTGCACTTGGTGTTCGGCTTCTTTTCCTGAAACTGAATATGGATAATTCCGTCTCATCCCGGTGTCGACGACAAGCTTATCTGATAATATAATGATCTGATAGGAATAGGAAGAGGTATCAAATTACATAACCCAAAACGGATCCTTCATACTGTAAGACGTGCGGTTACCAGGTATATCGGAACGGTGTTTTAATAAGAAATCTCACGAACATAGGCAAAAAAAGGCATATTGTTTGAATATATGCTGTTTTAGGGAGCAGTGGGTATAAAGACTGCAGACAGTAGGCCTACTTATTCAGTGCACGGTACCGAAAACACTTTCATAGTCTTCAGATACAAACGAATGCATATAATTGCATAACACTGTTGTCCCCTCTTTTGCGAGTCGTTGTTGCGTTGCATAGCTCATACGCACTGATATCGCTTGGCCTTGCTAGGACTGCTGGCGTCTAAATTGTTGTCGTAAGTCGTCAATTGCTTAGCTGATGTAACAGAAATCGGAACACATCTGCAGAAATTGATACTTTTACAAGATCAGTGACCAACAGTAGGTCGTGTCATGCGTAGCGCAACAGAGAGTTACGCAATGGCAGCGTGCACCATGTCTAGTTGCCCTGAAAATTACTCTGTTGACACCGTCAATAATCACACAGTGCCACTGTCCTATACCACTTATATAGGGTTCATTCATCATATGGATACTTGTGTCATGTGCCCGTGCACCGCTTCACCATAAACAATGAAACAACATCGTCGTGAAGTACAGTCATCCGTTGAGGTGGCCTATCTAATATCAACTTTTTGACAAGAACAGACCTCGTAAAACGTCCTTGGTGAAATGTTGTTTTTCATAATTTTACGGCTGAATTCACATTGTCTTTGTGCATCGTAAACAAATTTGTTACACACAGAGCATGCTTATGTAAGGTCAAGACTGTTGTCTGATTGATAGCCAATCCGGCGGATCGAGACTTTTGTCGGGGATGGGGGGATATTTTATCATAATTTGTAAGGTACAGAAAAATTAATTTGTATTACTTCGTTTCATTCGTTACACTTTTTTTAGAATTTTATGGGGCTGGGTGTGGGGGTTGGAGAAGGGGATATCTTTAAACTAAACTTGGCCCTATCATGTCCCTTGGATCCGTTATTGGTCATTTGGTAAATGCAAAGTGAAATGCAATTAACTCATTCATGGGATCACTTCATGAGAGAAATAAATGTCTGTTCAATTTCCTAATTTCCTATATTTCTTTCAGTCATCAGAATATTCTTCAGTGGTGTTTTAATTAGAGAATTTAAGTTCAAATACCACTTATCATGTCGCTGAGCGCCCCGGGTTTCAGAGCCTTTTAGAATCCTACCTCTTATTATAGGAGAGCGTATACCGGTTGAATGCAAGGCACCGGTAGAACAACGGAGCTCAAGGTACTTGTTGGGGTTCTTGGTCGTCTTCCTGAGCGAGTAAGGTACAGGATAGGATTGGATATGTGTGATCCGACCACATTCGTTAGAGACATTAAAATGAGACGGTTATACCTATATTCGATCAAAAAAAAAATGGTTTGCATTTTTGCTTTTAATTGACTAAGATCAGAGAAAATGTGAAATCCTTGCTTCAGAAAAAAAGTAATTGCAAAATAAAAGCAAAAGTTAGAAAAAAACCCTGACCGCATGTTGACTTTTGTTTATGTATTTACGTAAAATATATAACTACTTTTAGAGCTTGAAATGCCAAATGCCTTAAGTCACATTGGATTTTGTCAAGGGTTGGGGTGGATTGGGAGGGGGAGGGCGTCTTTTCTCTTATATCATTTAAAAATAATCGACGAGAACACTTAAACTGTAATTTGATAAAAAATGACTCTGCCTCATTTCGGTAGTTACCCTGGTTTGGGGGGAGGGAGAAGGGCGTGGCTTAGAAATAAGGGAGGGGAACGTGTATGGCGTACCCTACCATGGATCCGCCATTGTAGTTATAATCCATAAGGACGCTGAAGTAGATGTAAAGCAATTTGCATACACTCGAGACGATGGTGATGATTATTTCTCGCTCTGAGATCGCTTGCAAGTAATGTTGTCTGTATGCTCACCTTAACGGCATAGAAAATAGACGAGGGAGAGTAATGGCTGACTTATTTTGCTTGATGGAATAGAATTCATCCTAATGTGCTGAATGTATGAGAGTGGCTAAATACAACCGCATGTAGCGCTGACGCGGGGGAAAAATGTGAAGATTGCTGTGTTCTTCACGAATCTCCCTCCTGCAACAATGGTATTTTGATTATGACAGACACATTCAAGTAATACAGGTGTGAAAAATAACATAAACTCGAAATGCAAGGCAATTTGAAAGGTTAATAAGAATTAAAAGGAAGGGATGCGCACTGCACAGTTGGTTGTTGAATGAAAAAACAAGCACATTTTAGACACTAACATATATTGACGCAACCTAGGCATGTCTTGTTGACAACAATACATGTTGTCTGCGACTTTTGGATTGCATTAATGAAAATACTCTCAGCGCTAAATGTCAATTTTTGCTGCACGCGAGCCAGACCAGTGCGCACACATTAAGGCGTTTAATTCTCCGTAATCTATAGCATGCGTTCACATTAAGCGCACTAACGGTGTGCCTATGATCTAGACATAGGTAATTAGGTTGTTTAAGGCCATTCAGCTCATTATGAATTGAATCATAACACAGGACAGTCAGGAGGGGAAAAATCAATAATGAAATGAGAGGTCAAATATTTGATGAGGGGGCTTTCAATGGAATTCCTGATATCATTCTAAATACGTCTTTACCCAAAAGCTGTGTGTGTGTGTGTGTGTGTGTGCGTGTGTGCGTGCGTGCGTGCTATAGGGATTTTTTAGTTGATGACACATATATCCATGTCTCTTTTTAAAAGAATGAAAAAAAATGGAAGCCATGAAACCAGCTTTCACGTGAAACATGACACAGGACAAATATAACAATTGCAGAAGGGGGCGTTTTCCCAGAATTTGGTTTTCAGTTTAACCGAAAGGAAGGGGAAAACGAACCCGATTCAGCCAACGCAAAAGGGGAAGTGGTTATCAAAACGGAAACGTAGGCCCTATTAGTTCCCTCATGAACTCGCTATACTTTTTAGTGTGAAAGTGAGACTGGTGCGGGTAGTCTGTGTATTGCATGATTAAGTATACAGCCTATCTAAAACCAACATCTGGAAAGATATTGTTAAAACGTTATGGCATATGTATTTTTGCCTAAAGTTCTATCTGCTCCTCCTATTAAAAGCACTTTAAACTGGTAAATACAAATTCTGAAAACTTAGACAACTAAAAGGATATTACAAGTTTAGCTAGCTTTAACAGATCACGTGACAACACGTAAAACATGGGCATTCAATGAAAAGACTACTATCCTACACGAATATGTTTCAGGAGAATGTGTTTTGTTGTTAGCCAATCGACCGCGTTTTTTGAAGGTGTAGTCAGAGTATGCCTTAAATTTCAAACTAGTGAGTTAATACCTCAAAAAAGTCACTTGAAAATGCTGCCATTATTGACCGAATAAAGAGACGTCTTTCGCATAACGTATGTCGCAAGGAAAACTGGAACATCGTCACTGACAGTTATAGAAGAAAAATTAGATTTAAGACAAACATGTGAAAGCTGCGTGAATTATCAGTTTCCTGTTTGTCTCATGACAAATAAAATATTTACTTTCCTTAAAGTTTTGCTTGTGGGATTTGAGATTTTTCTACAGATAGTAAGGCACGACTCATATTGATTAATATTTTTACCCATCTCAGGGTGTTTTCGAACATTTGGTGTGAAATATAAATTTGCTTGAAGTGATATCATGAATTTTACATTGAATAATAACACCGCAAACAACACCTTCCATGCCTTATAGTTGATTTTTCGGTCTTCTTCAACGAGATAATTTCATGCAAGAAAACAAAGGCTTTGGCGTAATTCCCAGTAGTCAAAAGAGAAATTTCACGAACAATGAATTGGTGGATAGATCCATTTAGTCCAGACTGCTTATGATATATAGCACTTTGTAAGGAACAAATATACAAGTCTACAGGAAAGAATGAACCACCGCAAATGGCGTGAATGTCATCACGAATACGCAGTATAAGTAGTAATATTAAAAAGCAATTCGAACGGAACCCTACAATTAGGTTCGCAAATGGATCATCGCGCAAGTGCAGCTAGTTGTTCACGCATCTCTCGAACATATAGCATATAATAGGGCGTTTGTATTCCATGTTTTCACAGGAACGCATTCTCACATTTACAGTCACACACGCAAATACACACTCATAAGCTGGACATTATCAACGCAAAGTCATACATTCTGTACATTGTTTACTGGGGATTGATATATCACGCCCTGATATTCAGGGCTGTCTACTGTCTGATTCCTGCGTTGCTTCCTGAGATTCAGGACTGTCCACTGTCTGATTCCTGCGTTGCTTTATGGCTCCTGAGTATCCAGTTACAAAAGATCACAAAAAACAGAAAACGAACACGCTGTTCTGAAATTCAGGGCACCATGACGGCCTCCCCGTATTAACCATATATCGATCTATATTCCAGCAGCAAAGGTGTTCCAAGCCCTACTCGGCATGGCCTACGTATTAGTTCTTCAAGAAAAAAAGAGACATTTATCTTAATCAGCACAGTCGATTACATTATAAATCACTAGAACGTGATGTTTATGTCGTAGAAAATAGTACACGCATCGGCAAGTGGAGTTGTTGTAAGTACTTGGCGGTGTGAAACCGCCCCCTGTAGAGATGCATTGTTCAGGGAATCGGAGCAGATTTACCTGTAGTTGGTGGTTATATTTTCTGTCATTTCATAATTAATGGATAGACTAGCAGATAAGCAGCCTTGTAGATGTGAAACAGCTAAATAATTATTATCCCTGTGTGTGTGTGTGTGTCTGTGTTGGGTGGAGAGGGGGGAGATGTGTCTGCGTTGTGAGGAAACCATTGGAACGCACGTAACATATATATTTTGTAAATCAATTAAATTGTATCTTAAAAAAGTCACGCTAGGCCCATTGAGTTATGACTTTGGTATCCATAACGTGTGTGTGTGTTTTTTTTTCAATCAAAGAAGAAAAAGGCCGAGATTATATACCAACTGAAGATCCCTATTAGCAACCATTGCACAATATAGAGTTCAAAGACATGTCATTCGTCACTCATTGACCAGCGCTCGATGGGATTTATTGGGAATCGTATAAGGGAATATGCGAAAGCACATACCTTAAATCAAATATCCTTATTCACATATATCGCATGAAGAAAGCATACGTTATGAATAGTACATTATTAAATATGTATAGGTCATCAGCATCACGTTATATTACGTTCGCCATGCTAAAAACTATTGGCATAAGATGGCTGTATGTCATAGCAACACGTGGGTGATTAAGTACACATCGTCAAAAATGATATCCCTACTTGTAAGGGTACATATAGGGCTAAAATGGAACGAGTTTAAGGAATGACGTCAAATCGGTATGGGATTTTAAACTGCGATAATGTGATAAATACCGATGGATACAAACGAAGGCCATTCGCCGACACCTGTAGGCCCTACAACATTGGCAGCGCAACCCTTTTGCAAAATAACCCCTGAAAGAATGTGAACTTTCAACAAGAAATGCCTTGAATGACGCACTTGTTTCGAACAAAAACGTATGAAGAGCACGCCCATATTTATTAAGTTAGAAGCATATATAAATATCGAAATATATATACGAAACCATATTATCATGGGTCTACATTTGTGCATGTGGAACCGTATATATCCACGTGGAACCAGGCTTTGGAATATGTTGTATCTGGTGAAGAATTGTAATATCAAGGACGTAGATATTTTTTCTTTGGTAATGTATTGGCATAATTATGTGTTAAACACAGTGCCGTTTTATCTACCAACAGCTGCAATGGAATCTTTACACTCCCATTATTTCAAGAGATATCAAATTTCTTTCATCATGGAGGAATGAAGACAATTATTGATTATATCCGATTTGAGTACACCATTGGTGAAAATATATGCTAAAAGTCATAATAAAACATGTTTTACCAAAGTGCACAGCTGTTACAAACATTTGAAATTTATCGCGCTACTTTCATTGCGAAATAAGTTTCAGTGGGCTGGAAAAGGGCTTGTCTCCAATTAATTTTAGGTGGTTCATGATGTCGATAAATGTATAATGCCAAAACCAACGTTTTCTCATTTCAAAACATCTGGTAACACCCTGCACACCCTCTTAAGTTGTGTTTTGTCTACCTGTGAATCGTCCCCTGAAGATATACGTATAAGGGCGCGAAATCGCGTGGATAACAGCAGGAAGAATTCGAGATGGTTTTGTTTGCGTTCGATCATCTGATCCTTTTAAGAGTAAGCCGAGGTTTTTCTGGGCGTATCTGTTAGCTTGGACAGGTGCGATATACATCTATTTGGCGATCTTTGTCTGCTGCTTAAGACGTTGATGTTCGCAACGTTTGTTTGCTTTTTGATCTCCGTGAAACTTTCTATATATTGGAATATGTACATATTGTACAACACCCATGCAATGTTGCATTACATTCATTCATTTTGTGGCGGTCTTGAAAAAACAATGTATTTGAATCATATACAGCGGACATCTGTATGAAAATATGATACATAGATAGACCCCAACAAATTCGTCGATTTAAAAAACATTTAAATGTTTAAAATATTAATGGAAAACAAAACTATGTAATTGGGAATATTTCCTGCCAAACGTACATCAATATGGCATTGTGAACATGGCTATATCGTACGTGTTGACGTCCGACATCCTGCGTCCGTGACAACGCAAGTATGCTTCAGTCATTCGTATCAATAATACTAGAGTGGAATTAAGCTAATTACCTGGATTCTTAGCGAGTGCGTAAGAGCACACTCAAACACTAGGCTCAATATCTCTAATATCAGCCGCAGACAGCAAAAACGTGCACTTATTAGTGGGTTACGAAGTGGGATGTGAGGTTTTGCCATTTGAGACTAAAACATTAAACACACATACGCACTTTAATATTGGTTTGGGTGTTTCTTTATTTGATATTGCCTAATATGCCCAACTGGCCAAAGAAGTTAATCTTCAAATTTTATTGTTGGCTATATTTTTGTTGATGTTCCGAAATCTGGTTTTGTGATGGCAAAGCAAACTTATGAATGTCGGTTCCCGTCGGACATAACGTCTGTTGTAAATCGCCACGTTTTACTTTAATAATGACATAGTCCTTGGCTAGTTTGTTAACTCGTTGTCAATGAAAGAGCATTCTGGTCACCAGTCAGGTTAGAGGCACATTGCTCTAATAGCCAGTTTCACCTGAAGTCATGATTTATACCATGATTTATACCAGCAATTTGACCTTAACTAATTAGGAGAGGGGGGGGGGGGGGAGAGCTGTCGTCGATTTCAAACGTAACTCTTAATATTTGAGATGCAATTACAAAATTACCGGCGTCTGTTCCGAAGCATTGGCAACGACAATATGGTATCTTTGGCTATTGATAAAACTTTTCCACACAACCGCATCGGCCCAAACCACCATTTTACTGTCTTACTTTCCATCTTCTGACATAAGTTCATTTTAAGCTTAACGTAGTGGGTAGTGATTCGTCGTTTTCCCTTTGCGTTTTGATAATCAATTTTTGAACGAAACTAAAAAAGAGTGGAATATGTTTATTTTACTGCCAATAACGCCTGTATATCAGCATTCCAACTGAACTTCATTTAGAAGAGGCACAATAAGAGCAAATCCGTCCATGCATTTTTCATTATTTTACTGACCCGATGTGATCGAAATATCATAAACTCAATCCCCTGGAAGGCTAGATTAAATCCACCAAGACGGCGCGAAGCCTCTAGGCGGCGGCATTACTTCGAAGCACCCATACCTAGCTCCTAGAGCACTTTTGAAAACAACTGTGAAAACCATTTGAGTTTCCTCGCAGTTTAGTGTTATAAACACAACAAACCATTTATAACAAATCTAACTTATCCTATTTATCTCCATTTTTAGTCCATCGCTGTAGGCCTATATCAAATATTAAAAACTTGTAAATCGACTGGTTTACGTTTTGTAGGCCTACCTCATTTCAGATAATAGAAAATATTTGACGGAGGCACCAAGATGGCACAGATACCCGTAGTTCTAGGTGTCTTCTTTACCGGCTAAGAGACTGATAGCACCCACCTCATTAGGAATCCGGATTACGGATTGCTCATCACAAATTAAATGGATTTGCTCACACAAAACGACCGGCAACTTGTCTCACAATGGTGGTTGGCGGGCCAAGAGAGGGGTTAGGTTAACTTCGTGGTGACCTGATCGTAGTTAGACGAGGTGGATCTTGTTTAGATATTACGACCAAGCCTGACCGAAACACTCGATTGAATGTCGTTAATCTAATAAGTCTTTATCAAATTAACATGCATCCACACTTGCCCCAGACAGTTCGAGTTGATTCCAACGGCTTGAATGCCCCTGATCTCGAAAGAAGCAATGAGATTGAAATAACCGTTTACGCACAAAGCATCAGCAAAACAGGAGTTTAGGTAGGAAAAACTATTTTTCCAGGGGTAACCTGTGGGAATTTGATCCAATTGATTTTTAGCTCATTTGGACATGTGATCCCAGAAGATATATTTTGCCGAAGTTAAAGCGTTTTTCGAAGAAATAAGACCAGTCTATAGTTCTCGTTGTTGTTGTTTTGTTCTGTATACTTTACTGCATATGAGGTCTGTAGTGCAGATTACAGAGAAGCTCCAGTATGAGCATTTTTTATTATCGGAAGTGACCGATTCAAACCCACTCTGATCATCAAATAACCCTTGGCCAGTATCATATGAGGGTTTAATTGCCTGACTGAGGAAACAAGTATTCACCAAAGATTTTATGCAGTACGCTATGTAAAGCAGTGATTTTTAAAACCAGCTTGTCAATCTTTCTCAAATTTAATCAGTTTTATCAATTCTCTCTCTCTCTCTCTCTCTCTCTCTCTCTCTATCTCAGAAAACACATCAGACACAATAGGCACAATTTACCTATTTCTGCGGCAGAATGCTTGTCTAATAAGCATCCATTGTAGCTGAACAGACTGCGTCCATGCGCGCCGTCAGACCTCTGTACCATGCATGTCTTACATCATTTTCTCTTCTTCCTGTTAACACTACCTATTCAGGTAGCCAGGAGACTATCTAGAGTTGCCATAGCAACCATAATGCTCAGCCTACACGCCATGTCTCTCCAATTTATCTTCCTGGAATAAAAGATGTTTCCGGAGTTTCAAGGGATTAGCAACGTGGTCAAGCCTTGCAGTTAGTTCCGTGAACTCTTGAAGTTAGTGTGTGTGTGTGTGTGTGTGTGCGCGCGCGCGCCTGCGCGCGCGTGCGTGTGATTGATTGCGTATATTTATACTTTTAATAAAATCGAGTTTTAAATACGTTCAAAAAGAAATTAATGAATAATACGTGACGTAATGAATGAATAAAATAATACATTAATGTAAGAATAATGGCGTGAAGGAAGGCAGAGACACGCAAATAGGGAACAAATTGAAAACCAATTGATGAATTCATGAATGAGACACATTTAGAGCTCGACGATTTGCAATTAGATTGTTGAATATAGGCTGCAGCTTGGTGTCACCTTTTAACATTAGTTTGTGATCTACCTCTTATGAGATATTATTGTGGAATATTGACATTGAAATGATAATCGTTTTTTTAGGTTTGTGAAGGCAGTGTGTAAACATTTTGCCTGGTGCAAATTCGTCTTTACCTAATAATTTGATGCAGAAATATTTGATCAATGCTACGTTTTTTAAGCTTTTAAGTGATAGCACCCAAATTGCCGTTTTTTTTCTGCAGAACGCTACTTGGGGGGGGGTGGGGGGGGGGAGGGGTTGAGTTGAATTTCCACGACAACCAGCCACATCAAACATACATGTATGGCCTAGCTAAACTGATAAGTTGGTTGACGAGTGGTGACTCTGTAAACAGGATCATAAGTCTGAATGTAATATTATATTTATTATTTGTTTTTTTATAATATGAGAAGAACGCAGCAAGTACATTTTTAAGTCGTTCGGCGTTTTTTAAGGCGTTTTATATATTTTTCAAGGGGGGGGGGGCGTGCAAATCCATAGTGTAGTTTAGTATTGAACTTGAAACAAGTTTTCCTGATGTAAATTGTACATTTTCCCCACTTACCAAACCAATACTCAATGCACTATTCTATTTAAAAGCATATGTGCGGGAAAAAAATGGATTTCCTCAAAATTAGGGGCGGTCGCTCTCGTTAACCAACTGATGATTTTTGTGTGGCCTAATGGGATATTTTCCTGATAACTAGGGCAAAAATGTACGTCCAATGTCTTTTTGATGCATGTTTCCTAGAAGAAAATATCATTAGGTCTACTGCAAATTAAAGGAAACTTGTGTAATGGTTTATACAACATTTTTAAAAGTCTAACAATGCAAATTATAACACTGTGCCGCAATGGAACATTACCAGAGGATATTTACGGACATAAAACATACGAATCCAAATGTATTATTAAAACATAAATTAATCAACGATAAATGATAAAGATATTGTGTAACCTTGGTTAAACAAACGCGCACATAGAACTATGACTCAACGTTGTCATTTTCTTTTATTCGATTAAATCTGTATAATGAACACAAAATAAAAAAAAAAAAAAAAAAAAAACTGTGAGGTGATCAGAGTAGTTATCATTTATTCCATTTATTACGCTGTTTTAACATTTAGTGGAATTGCCCCCCCCCCTCCACCCGCTGTCCTTTTTACATGCAAGTATCTGTGAAATCCACCTGTATGAGTAACCGTATTGTATTTTGGCAGGTTTTTGGTATTGCTCAGTGGATTGGTATCTCTTGGTAACGCGATCCTGTTTCTTTCCACTTCTGTTTCTCAGAGAGCACGCGGTAAGACTGCGGCACACCTCAGCGGTGTGTTTGTGTGGTCCAAGATTGGACTCGTTTGTAGACACTGATGTAATGAACACTTAGTGCCCTGCATAAATCATTGCTTTCTCTTTCCTTTTTTCCCTGTCAGATTTGCTCTACCACCTGAGGAATGAAAAACAAGGAATTCTGGAAATTCTGGAAAAAAAATACAAAAGATATATATTATGTATTATATCACAATCTATCTTAGCCAAATCATTCATATACACCGGCGGACAGAGGATTTGCAAAGGGTAGTTATCATGATTTTTTATTTGCATTATTTCGCTCAGCATGCTTGCATGTAATAGATATTGCAAGGAAGGAAAACGCAACGATTACTAGGCAGCTGATGACCTAAATCACTCCTTGCTAAGAATACTTTAACCAGTCCTTTTGGGTTAGCCATGACTGTAAAATATATATATCTGGCGAAATTTCTTCAACTATGGCCACACATGCACATGTGTGCGCACACATACACGCTTTGTTTGTGCAGAGTCAGGCAGTGTTTATCTTCGACCAAACATGCAGCTTTTTTTATTAATCCCAATCTCAGACGTCTGGCATATATCGTATGCAATACTATTGCAGGCAGAAAAAAGTCCAGATTTGAATCCATTTTCCAAGGGAATTCTCCTGAGATGAGATAAACATCCTCAATTTCCTGGTCCCTCATACATATTCATACGTGCAGAAATGTCAATGCAAGTTATATGATGATAAATCTTGCGACAAAAACAAATTGACTGTAATGATTTTTTAATTACCCTGCTCTGTGCATTGTGCTGACAACTAACTCATGTCAAACTGTAGGTATAAGACTTGTTACAGGACAAGATATAAACCAACCAATAATTGCGACTAAAGACAACAACAGGAAAGAACCATAGTGTCAGAGATTGTAACACAGGAATCCGATTACCTGTGTGCAGAAAAGTGGGGTCAGAATAGCATTTTCAAAAGCCAAATAAAACATTTTGCCACATAAGAAAAATAAACTGCTTGGGAAGTCTAGAAATGACAATAAATGATTGGATATACATTATTCTAGAAAAATGAAATGACCAAGCACAGGGATGGATTTTCCAGGTAGGCCTACAGATGCCCAACAAAAACTATTGAAAAAATGACAAAAGTTGTTTTTAATGCACGTCTTGTCAAGAATGTTTTCACAAAAACATTGTTAGATCAAGGCAAATGAAGCATCTGCCCTATACCTCCAATATTTCACCTCAATATAACCCGTGAAGAAAGAATAAAAGATATAATACATCCCTACAGTCAGACATATTAAATCCGTGGCCAACCCGACTGTGGTAAAATCAATATCTAGCCTAGTGATGGCAATGCTGGGTCAGGCAGATAATCAGGGCACATACACTTTAAATGACTTCTTACTTCATACTGCTTCAGACTTAATACAGCACTAAGTGCACAGAATGTGTTTTTATAAGATTGCATTCACAACCTGTCTAACATTGAGTCAAGGATGGCTTTAGTGTGAATACAGTCTTACTTAAAAATAATACTTTGAACTTAATACACTACTAACAGTGCAGAAAATGTGTTTTTATATGTTTGCATTTACAACTAGACCAACATTAAGTCTCTGCCTGCCCTACATTGATTTTGATGTGAACGTGGCCATAAAGGAAAATGCTTCAACATTTTAGGTATGGCAAATGTGTTTTCGTTTGGTCCTGTTCACATCCAGACAAAACAGATTGCTGAGGTTAGCTGTCAGTGCAGGCAGCTCCAGAAACCAAAGCACCCAGGGAATTAAAAATTTAAGAATGGAGAATGAATTTGTATGTATTTGTACTCTTGTATTCATCAAAGACACATAATGACAAAAATGATATATAAACAAAGGTCCATTGTGAATGCCATAGTGAAATACAATTAAATATGCTATAACAAACAAGCTGTGTTTGTATGGCTGTGGTTTAATTGTTTAAAAGTACTTAGTTTGTAGTGTTCTGCATTATCAGCTACAGGTACTCAATTTTTAATCATTGCATGAGAAGTAAGACGTGATTACATTGTTTACAGATTCACAGAAGAGTTGGTGAAACAAGAGACACCCAAGCAATTATTTAAGAAAATGTGCTGATTCTGTCAACTTCCCCACAGCATCTATAATTGAACAATGCTGTACCATCCTTAATACCTGAGATGTCTGTCTTCTCTTCAAGGGCGTGTTTACACGGAAGATAGGTCTACTCTCCTCAATATGAACCTCCTCAGTATTGGCCACCAGATAAAATTAGGTTTTAGGGTGATGATCCTGCTTTTTTCTTTCTTCTACAAGCTCCCCATCACCCTGAGTTCCGTGAAAAGTTCTAACAATGACTTTCTTCTACCCAGGAGAGACTCCATCACCCTGAGTTAAATAGTTCTGATGGTGACTTTCATCGCCCCAGGAGAGGCTCTCCATCACCCTGAGTTTCACAGTTTTTATACTGACATTCCTCTCCATAGGGCAGACTCTCCATCAGTCTGAGTATCGTAGTTCTGATGGTGACCCAGCATTACCCTGATTTTCAGAGTGACATTCATGACACGTTCTATCTGCCTAACCCTCAGATACACCACTGAAACTCATACTCATGGCAGGGTTGCTGTAGTGCATAACCTGAAATAATGTGCTGCTATTGCATTAGAAAACCTCCAATGTTGACGAATGTAACTTTGTAAACTTTCATTATCTTGTGGCTATCACGGTCAACAACTTTCGCTTGAAATGATGAATTAAACATCAAACTGATTGATATTGGGATTAAGAAGCCTGACATCAATTACTGGGTATTGACCGTTATGGTACCTAGCGGTCAGTCACCCCAATGGCTGTGGTAGGAAGGCGATGTAATAATCACTGAAACCAAGGAGTGATTTCAGCTCGAATATACAGTTGCTGTATCTTGAAATCTGTGTCTTTTTTTAATCGTTTGAATATGTGTAGAATGTATAAAGAAAGTACTTAAATCTGATCTAGTAGACTTTTAAAAAATCTTCCTTAAACAGAAACACATGTTCAACTTAACGTTAACATTTTCAAAGAAACATGAGAAAAGTTTTAAGAAAATAATCCCCAGTAAAGCTGCATTTATTTTCAGAAATGTGCAAAACTGAGTTGAAATTATTTGCACCTCACAATCCAAGTTCCTTACAGAGCACAACCTTCCTGAAACTTGTTCTATGATCAAAAGCCAACATCTCATGACTCTGTCACTCTGAATCAGTATATAGTGAGATAGGGCAATAACACACACACTCAAAATTTTTAGACACCAAGCATATTGCAATTTTTTTTTCAAGATTCTTCCTTTTTTTGTTACTCACGGAAATACATACTTTCTGATTTAAGGCCAATCTGCTATTCAAAATAAAAATTACCTAACTTTTTCAATACCATCAGTTCTATTTATGTTTTAAATAAGCAAGTTATCACAAATCATAAAAAGAGTGACCTTGAGTTATGAACAGTCCAGTTTTGAACTTTAAAAGATGCAAAGCCAAAAGGTTAATTGAGTATTAAGTTGAAATTGGTGCATGAGGTGTAGGTCTCCTGCTAGCTTTACCATAAAGTTTGTAATCTTTATTTCCTGTACAGCACTCTACATCATGTGCGGACTTAAAGAATTTATCATAACATAGCTGTGATGTACTACTGGGCATATTGTATGTTATAGTAAACTTGTGTTGCACTAATAAACAAATCAATGTACAAATAACCCCTTGGAACATATCCTGAACATTCATACCTTGGGGTCACACTGTACTTGGTGTTAGAACTAAAAATGATCAATATTTAATTGCAGTTTATTTCTGGCTAGAACAGCAAAATAACAGAAATGGTATTGGGAATCCCATTGGCAGTTGTGGCCATGGTCTTGATCTCACAGCTAAAATAAATAATATTTCAAGTAGTGTGACACCTAGAGTATGGCACAGAGGACATCATATGCCTTGGGCCTCACATGAAAGTGGGGGGGGGGGGGGAGGGGGGTGCAACTAAGGGTGCATTCACAATGAAGCTATTGTACTAGGTAGTTAACCTAGTTATGCAAGGACTCTTGCTGAATACAATCAGATTTACAGATTAACACGCCTCCTTTTGTTTTCAATGTACTCATTTAATCACCAGGTTTTCTCCCCAATGCCAGGAGGAGACATCTTAAATCACTTAATCTGATTGCATTCAGCAGGAGTCCCTGCAGAGTTAGTTCAAACTATTTAGAATGATAGTTACATTGTGAACGCACCCTAAGGGGTTTTGTCATCTTAGCTTTTAGCAGTCATAATTTTCATGTTGTGCCTAAATTTGTGAATTAAGCTATTATCTTAATTGACTTGTATTTTTGAGCTGATGGTATGATTGAGTCATTAAAAAAATGGGTGCAAACAGAGAGTAATCTTTAGTGCTTGCCATAGGAGGTATCGTCTACAGACATGGCCCGGTATATTTAGAGATTTGACTCAGATATACGATATGTGTATTCCAGGCTCAAGGTATATAAATCTATCTCAGAGGCTTGAGATGTTGTAGTTTTCACTGCGGCCGTACAGTGTGTATCCTTATTACCTCTTCTGTGGTGATTGAAATATAGTGCAAATGATGTTTTCACTCTATTTACTTGTAACTATTGGCATTTCAAACTTAAGCTTAATACAGATCATGTCAAAAATATAATCATATATTGGTACACAATATTTGATACCAAAACCCACAGCACCACCTTACAATATACCCTTTAATCAGGATTGAGATAACATATAATTATGATGTATTTAACATGGATTTGATGAAATGTATGGTAATAAATACCCAATTTGAATATATATCCTTGGCCTATACTTTTGGAGTCCCCTGTGTGCTAAGTTAAGCCAGCAAAAGAAGCACCAGGCGGGCACAATTTAAGCACTCCAAAAGTGTGTGCTATCTACTTGTTAAAACAAGATCCCTTTACTTTAAGTGTGGCCTTTTCTTGACCTGCGTTCATTGGCAGCCTATTAGTGTCACTTTCCAAATCTAGGCTAATATTGACTCGTCAGATAAAAGGCAAATCCCTCAACAAGTTCTTCCAAGCAAGGGAAATCAATGAAGCTTGCCACAGTCAGGTATTATAGTTATTGACACTTAGAAGATTATACCAGTGATCCGGCACTTTCAAAATAATTGGGTTGTGTAAGCTTACACGCACTTGCGAAATTTCTGAGACAACAAGAATAAATCTCATCATCCTAAGCTTCTGATGAAATTGAGTCAAGGTTGTGATGTAATTGAGAGCTGGTCATTGCATGTTAAAGATTGGTATTGCAAATGAAACTGATATTTGGATTTGTATATGTCTGTTATGAAGTTCACTAAGATCAATGGCCTGGGATGGGGGGGGGGGG
>NW_019774136.1:562702-578207 GCF_001039355.2 Lingula anatina
GAGAGGGGCGGAGGAGAGCTCATCAACAGTCAGGTCCCCTGGTCCCCCACTTTTTTTCTACCATGTCTGTCATAAGGGAAAGGGCAAGGGAGGATCCAGGATTATTTGAAGAGGGGTCCACGGATGCGAAGCTGACCCCCCCTCGAAGTGGGGGTCAGGACCCCCCTGACACCTCCCTAAATCTGCCACTAAAGGGGAGAAGGGAAATTTCTTATCCCCTGTTGTTATTTTTTTTACTTAATTATTTTTTATTATCGTTTTTTTTTCTTTTTTTTGTGTGTGTGTGAAAAGTTAGCCCCTCACTGAAAATGTGCCCCCTGTGGGCAAAGAGGCAATCAAGGACTGGGCTAAGGGGTTTATCTATTCTCATTCCACCAAGGATTGAGAGGAGATTGACCTAAAAGATGTTTTGGTATTTCTTGTATTTTTTTTTTTTTTTTGAAGAAACATTGTTATGTTCATTTCCCTCTGTGAAAGAAACTAAAAAGAGTAGTTCATAAGATACGTTCATGCCTGCACATTTCACCCTGGCACATTTCAACCGTCTAATAGATTGAGAATTTGATAGGATTTTTGGATCTTCTTTTTGACTAGTAAAAAGACCTGTACTGAGTCTTCATAAGCTGACAACTATATGGTTTATTAACTCTACAAGCAATGTTAATGTTAACCTTAAAAAAAAAAACACAATTACAAATGACTTGATAAAAACAAGAATTTTCTTCATTTCAAATTGTGACACTAATGGAAAGAATTCAGTGAAAGTGCACCTGAAGTCTAGGTATTCAAAATATTTTGATAAAATTAAGTCCCTGTCTGTAAATTACAAGTTCCAATGTAAACTGTTCCTGGAATGCAATCACAGCTGGGAAAGGATAAAAAAGGGCAGACGTTGAAAAAATAAGCTAAGTGCAGAAACTGCACTTCACCGGCTTGGCTGTTAATGGCCTAGTTAGCTAAGCTATAGCATGCAGCACCCATGGCATGCCAATTAAAAAATATTTTAATTTGTAAATTAGGACACCTTTAATGGCTTGATCTATGAAACAGTTTTGCTGATGGGATCCATATTATTTATATATACTGTGCTTATTATATGTTTTACTCACAACAAATGAAATCTAAATCATAATGTCATCTTTATAAAGTCCCTGTTAAATTTTACATGGCCCTCATGCTTGATATACTAAAATGAGTTTTAATACCATCTGCTTTTACTACCAATATCACCATGGCAATCACTGTCAGTGACAAACTCAGTTCTGTAAAATCTATTTCAAAACATCCCTGCTCAAAGTAGGACAGTGAATAACCAAACATATCGATGATAAATGATCTTTGTATTAATTTCAACAAAATTAGACAAATAAAACAAATATGAACATTGTGACAAGATGACCACTGTTATGTGTCACAGGTGTGCATTGTACAGGAATTGATCAAAAAATTTGAATAAAACTAAGACATAATTTACCCCATAACAGTGTTTTTGTTAATAATACTAATATACTCCTATTTTATGAAAGGTTTAAGGAAGAACAATTTGGTAAGTAACTCAAATAATTAATCTTGAAATAGTAAAATATTGGAATAAGGTAATTAACTTTTACCTAATTATTGTAACCAAACATATTCATCATAAAAGACTTCCATTTGAACTTCAATATAATTAAGGCAAATGTGGAATCACAAATCTTAATAGACGCCTCCTAGTAAGCAAGGTGCGCAAAACTCATAGTCCTCACAGCTAGGCCTCTTATTAAATGCTGACTTCCAAGAGGGTTGACACGTGCCCTTTACACTCTATGACACTTTAAATGAACATCCCTGCAGTGAGGATATTGTGCCTTAGTACAAGAAAATATAGTGAATCTTCAGTGTACTTTTGCACTCTGATGCAAAGACGTGACTTTTACATCCGGCTAGGTGTCACTGATCTATGACCTGAAAGCATCTTGGAGGCATTTGCCAGACAACAAATCACTTTGATACAGGTCTGCTATGGCCCCTGCACTGCTGGTGGATGGCTTAGTGCATTGCCTGAGATGTTATAGGTCATCTAAATCTCTCTGTGTTACCTGTCAGTTTCTTATATAGATTAATATCTTCTTCAGCAATTAACGCAGTGTCTTGGATAAAAATTGCAACATGTTTTATATAATGAGAAAAGTAGGAGAGTATGAAAAAGATATATTGAAACATGTTATAACAAGAAAAGTAGGTTAGTCTGAAAAAGATATATAATACATATTACAAAGCAACTTCCAGATGGACACTGGGTAAACGAGAAATGCTCCATTAAAATTGTAAATAAAATTGTATATCATTTCTTTTAAAAAAATCATATATTTCAATGGATACCAATTATACATCTGTATTTAATTAGGATTTGCATCATGTGGTAATTAAAAGATAAACTGCAATCAATCATATTTTAAATATGACAGAAAATTTTTTCTTCTATCTGTTGTCAAAACTTGATAGATTACATACCCTGTTTATTCTTTTACAACACTATAGCATGTGTTTAGCTAACTCAACATATGCATGTTTTTCATCTCTGAAAACATCATTTGCCCTGTGATTTCTATTATAACTTCAACAATCTGAAATATGAAGTGGCATGAGTATACAGAAATACCAATCATGTTTTAGTGAAATTCTTTACTTCCAGAAATACAGCTCCAATTTATCCACAGCAATAAGACATGCTTTAGACCGCTGACTGGCTATCTCTGAACGTGCCTCTCAAAGGATTTTATGTGAAGTAAACATGAAGGTGAACAAGTAAAAAAACACTTTGAACAAGTAGCCTTTGGCCACTTTGTTGCCTGTGCCACCTGGCCTGCAGAATCTGTTGTTAACATCAAAGACATCTGAAAATTACTGCCCAGAGGTGTAAAAAGTTCACCCAATTAATTTTAACCAAACCTGCTGGTATGGGCTAAAACTGGCTCCCAGACACAGAAAAAAATTCAAATCTTGTTATAGCCCCTTGCATACCTATGCTCATATGGACATCTTGCATCTACCTGTTTCCCGAGAAGTGCGTGATCTGTAGGGATTCAATTTCCCTCAAAGCAGATAACCTTGTAGACAAATAGTAATCTTCATGATATTCTCAGAAGTAATACAAGGTACTTCCAACCAAAGATAATTCTTTAAAACTCAAAGTTTTGCAAAATTACTTAATCTATATTGTATGATTCTTGGAAAATGACTTCTAGCTTGATGATGGATTTGCATGGGCAAAACTCCCTGGAGATGGTTATGTAGACCCCTGGCTGAACTCTGAGTACATCTGATACTGTTTCCGTGATGATATGGACACCAAATTGTCTGCATTCATGCATCCTACAGGTGTTATACCTATTTCTGAATATAGAAAAACTATGCTTTATGCCTCTATACAGACAGTATGGCTAAATCTAAAATGGAAAGAAAATATAGCTAAATCTGATAAAAAAGTTGGGCAGTTTAAAAGATACAATAAAACGAAAGAATGGCTACTTGCTTTGATATTAAATTATGACTTAATACAGTTAATTAAAGAAACTAGAAAGGGTGGTCAATATAGCAATATTTGCAGAACATTTTTAAAGTGAAAAGTTGAAAAGAATTGCTCTATATCTTACATGGATGATGAACACAAATCACCGATTCATCAATATTGATATGTGGCATTTAAAATCCAAAAGTCATAATAATGACCCAATTTGTTAAACTGTACATGGAAATAAATGCACCAAGTCATGGAAAGTAACATCTGCAGAGGTAAAACAGAATGCAGCCATTAGGTAGTGCTCTGTGGTCATAACTGACCAATCAATCTGCAGCCAATGTATCATTTTACTACTACGCACTATTTGCGTATAAAACGATTATGCANAAAAAAAAAAAAAAAAAACGAAAGAATGGCTACTTGCTTTGATATTAAATTATGACTTAATACAGTTAATTAAAGAAACTAGAAAGGGTGGTCAATATAGCAATATTTGCAGAACATTTTTAAGGTGAAAAGCTGAAAAGAATTGCTCTATATCTTACATGGATGATGAACACAAATCACCGATTCATCAATATTGATATGTGGCATTTAAAATCCAAAATTCATAATAATGACCCAATTTGTTAAACTGTACATGGAAATAAATGCACCAAGTCATGGAAAGTAACATCTGCAGAGGTAAAACAGAATGCAGCCATTAGGTAGTGCTCTGTGGTCATAACTGACCAATCAATCTGCAGCCAATGTATCATTTTACTACTACGCACTATTTGCGTATAAAATGATTATGCATTAGTCCTAAATGTGCTCATAAGAATTAATCTAGTGATGAGAAATTAAGAATTACTCACCAGATAGCTAATAACAGTAGCAACCAGAAAATGGGTAGTAATCAAATTATGATCACTATCCCTAGAGGGTCCTTTCTGAATACAATTAATATAATAAGATGGTGTAAACATGCTGAGACAAGAGAAAGGGTTTTTCTCAAGTGACAAAAGGTGATTAGTGAAATCCCTGAATGTTTTTTTTTTTCATTTTTGGAGTCTCTGAAAATGTATGGTTCTAATGTCAGTTTTGCCTAGTCTACATTTAGTATGTACTTTCATTCCCACTATGTGAGCAGTCTACTAAGTGAATTTGTTTGTTGGATAATATAAGGATAGTGCAATATATTTATCAGCATCATATTCAGTGATAAAAAGTTTAAAAAGTTAAAAAAGTTACAAGCAATGCAGTTAAGTCAAGTATCTGAACTATTTGATCAAACCCATTTGTATACAATATGTATTACTTAGTTTTGGTCCTGGGCACTGTTTTCCTGTGTTTTTGGTATGTATTTTGGCTACATCTGTGAATTAATTGCTTGAGCATGACATAAAATTGATATAAACACTGAACCAAAGCTCCTTGGGGTCTGTCCACAGCTGCATGTTCTTATAATTCCTGGCAGAGAGAGGTTCATCATATGGTTAACTGATGTAATTCACCCCAAGTTTCAGAAGTCTAAAAAGTGCTTCTGTTTTTGTGTTAGGTTGGCAGAGCATTTCACCTTGTATGGTTATGTAACTACATTAACCCTGATATTCAGAGCCTAGATATTGATATTTATTAATCTTGGCAGAGCAGGTTTTCTATGGTTATGTGGTTTATTACACACATCCAGAGTTTCAGAGCTACAGATTGCCTCTGTTGTTTGGTTATCTTGGCAGAACATCCTTTTCTTTGGTTAACTGCATTTGCCCTGAGTTTCAGGGCCTAAAACCCACCTCTGTTTTTGGTTATGTTGGCAGGCCCAAATTGGCAGAGAGGATCTCATCCTATGGTACATGATGCACAGTCAGAGCTTCAGAGCCTAAAATGGTTCCCGTTTTTGGTTATATTGGCAGAGAGGATCTTGTCCTGTGGTAAACAATATACAGCCTGAATTTCAGAGGCTAAAATGAGATTCTATTGTTTTTCACCCTTTCCAGCCAGCGACAAAATTCAGTACATCAAAATATGCCATAAGCATTCAAACAAAGTCAGGGATACGTATATTACCATGGTAGTGTTCATGTTTGGTGTTTCTTTGCAACTACACATTTTTACGGCCTGTTGACTATCAGTTTCCTTTGTTTTCACTTGTTATCCCTGTAAATAAAAATCATTAGTTGTAGCTGAAAACCATGAGTGTATTCTTAAAAGTGGCAAACCTGTATATGTCAGTTTTAAAACAGGACTAAACAATTTTGTGTTTGGTTAAAAACATGTTCCAACAGTGGCATGAAAGGGAGCAAGTGAAAATCACGATCAAAGTATAATTTTAATTAAAATCAAAAGTTCAGTTAATTTTTAATGACTCAAAATGATTAAATTAGTTTTCAATTGATTTAATAAAATTAATGACAAAATTGGAGTGCCCTCTATTGAATGAAAATGCCATTACAACCAGATGGAAGTAGGTATAGCAGGAGAGAAAGTGTGGCTCTCCATAAGGCATTGGGCAGCTGTGGGGAGAAAAAAGTGTTTCAACTTGTAATTGACCAGCTGGCCAGCTGGTTTAGTTTCATCTGATCTCACTTAAGTGTATTTAAAGGGTCATTAGAGAGGTCAGATTCTGGCCCAAGTACTTCATGAGTAAATTGACCATTAAGTGTAACTCTCAATGGGCAAGGTATGCTGTTCATCACTGTGACATGGGATCCCCAGAGATAGAGGCAATATTGGAGAAGAGAAATACATGTTTAGTTTTATATTTTGAAAGGAAACACATGTATGTTAAGACAGATTTAGACTTCACTACATTTGTAGTGCTGTAGGATATTTGTCTCTCTCATTTTGGTACAATAATTGGAAGACATGTTATATAATATTTTAACTTTATATAAATAATTTTTGAATGTATCACTGGACTAACAAGTGTTACAACAGAGAAACTGTTAGGTTCTTATCACCAAGCCTTCTATAAATCACTGATGGTTTACTGTATTAGATTATTTGAGCATCACTACAACACCTAATTTTAATTTTATACCTGTGTTGGTTCAAAAGATAAATGTATCTGCACTTAGGATGAGGCAGTTCAGAAATATTTTCCATCAAGATGCATCAATTCTTAAATTGAGAAAAAAAAGTTCCCTTGGTTTGTCACGGCAAACATATTGATTGGACTACACTTGAATCGATATCTTTGCCAGGCCTGGTAGCTGTCATATGTCACTCTGTTGTAATTCAGACATAATTGGTTATCCCAGTTAATGCACCCTGAGTTTCAAAAGTCTGTGGAAGGGGCCATAGCAATAAACCAAAGGTTTGTTGGACCGAAGGTTCGACAGTCTGAATTAATGCAAGAATAAAGTGTATAGTTTTTTGGTAATAAAGTGAAGTTCATCAGAGGTGCATACAAATGATATTTTGGACCAAAGAACATTCAGATCAGTGAACCTTCAGATTATCGAGGTGTCCCCCAATGGAAACTCATCTCCATTATCAGCATGCCTAGCTCTGTCCAGTTCAGTGTCCTGGATGACAAAGGCATGTTTCCAGTGATCTCTGAAACTTAGGGTGGGTCAATGAGGATTTTTACCAGTAGGGAGGATATGGACATGGAGGAAAGAATAAAAAAGAAAAGGGAAAAATGTCTAATTTACTTCCCTCATCATGTCTGCGTGTTGAAACCAATCATTTAAGTGACAGATCAAGAAGAGCGACCTAACGTAATTACATTTACCTTTGACTCATCTAATCCTTTTTTCTAAGCACATCTCTGGGTCAGAATCAATTTCCCCTTGAGAATACTTTCTTTATACTAGTCCATTTTCATGAATAATGTAGTCTGTCACAGAAACCCCATGTCTGGGGATCAAAATACATTGTTTGGTCGATTGTTGTCTGTTGTAGCAGGCAATAATTGCACCATCACTATAGGCAAGTTCTTCTGGGTAAACTTAGATCCCATTTCCATATATACCAAGATTGATCTAACAGGATTGGCCTATCTCTGAGGGGATTCTCCCTAAATTGCATTCAGATGAAGTGGTTTAGATGTCTATCAGGCCTACTGAAGCTGCGAAATGATAGTTAATTACCCCTTAACAGCTTCAGTAGGCGTGCCAGACATCAGAGCCACTTAGGCTGAATGTAATTTAGCGAGAAACCCCTCGGAGATGGGTTGATCCTGCTAGATCCATATAGGTATGGGAATGGGGTCTTAGAGACCAGAAGTATGGTGATTTCTCAATCAAATGTATAAGCAACTGGACCACAGCATAGGTAATGAGGTGTCCTCCCCTCTCCAACTGTAACAGTGATAGGATAACATCAAGATCTAAGTTAAGACTGATGTGAATGTTATGGCAGTCATCGAGATGTGCCAGTTAAAGTTTGCCTGGACCATGGAGTGACCCAAGTCATTGCATGGACAAACTGACTTATAACTCCTGACAGGCATTGTCTGGGAGATATCTCAACAATTTATCAGCCCAACCCATATATAATTTGCTCTGGCAAAGACAATGAATAGACAGGCCACTAAGATTAGTTACTGTTAAGATGTAAACCCTTATGTGAGGAGTTTTTTGTGAACAAAATAAGTGTCTAAGCACATAAGCAAGGGTGAAAACCCAAGTAAATAAAATTGCTTTTTCCTTGGCCTCCAATCCAGTCACATGTGAAATTGAATCAAGAGCATTATTGGAAAAAATATGGCTGGTACATCTCATTTTCCTGCGAGCATTTTTCATGTTTTCTTAATTGATCTCAATAATAATGATAAATTTTTGCTTGTATTAAAACTGCAATGGGCAACAAGTAGCAATTCAATTGCCATACACGTGGAGTATAATGTAATATTAATGCGTGTTAACGGTTTATTAGTCCTACAAATATTAACAAAGCTATATAGGGCTGTGATGAAAAGACACTATTGATACTGTTTTCAGCCTTGACTGTGTACAATAATTTAGTTCTATGGGGTTAACCGCACTGGGACAGTTCAGATAAAAACAATGGGACATTGATATTTAGTGGGACTCGTATGGACAAATACAATAGTTCTGTATGTACGTGAACAGCAAAATTCATTGTTGTCTGTTGTACCAGGAAGTACTTGCACCATTATTTATTATCATGGCCAAGTTTACTAATGGGAAATCTTGTATCAAACGTTTGGTAATTTTTCAATAAACAAAATTCATTTTAATCAATTTAAAAAGTTTTCCAAAATTGTGTTTTGTTTTCTTTTGATTAGAAAATTAATTTGTAGTATTCAAGCCTAATGATTTTTATTTAAGCTTATTCACAGATTATAAATCTTAGTAAAATTAAATGACTGGAATTTGTAGGGTTTGACATTTATGAAAAACTACAACATTTATACAGAATCACATGTCAATAGTTCACAAAATCTTGCATGGAACATAACAGAACCTTATAATTCTTAATACACTATCAAATAATCAAATTATCTTGTATCATTATATTGATTATTATTATATTATTATTATTGATTATTATTGTTTTCTGGTCTAGCCCAAACTTTCACAAAAGCTCGGACATTTTTCACGAAAAAATTTGAAAGAGGCTTAAGTGTATTCAATCAATATTATAAACAATAATTTGCATCTGAATACTTATGCAATAACAGGTTTTAGTTTAAAATATTCAAGGGCTTGCTAGTAATACTTGTCCTGAGAACTGTTGGCCTTAAGCTTGCTTTGTAAAATATTATCCCTCAGGTGAGACAAAACACACGAAAGTACACCATTCCGTGAAAATGAAGAGGTGCTTGAACTTTTAAGTGTTTGTTGTACAGATGAATGAAGTTATGGTTTTGTTAATTGTAGATTAGTTCGGCTGTTTCTTTACAGAATAAATTTATCTTTGCATGAAATATAAAAGAAAATAAAATAGAAGGCGGCAGTGATAATGAATCAGGCAACTGCAGACACAGTTTTTTAAGGCCGCATGAGGTTGCATGCTGCACACAGCCTCACAAAATCATGCTCAAGAAGTTGTGAGTCAGATATCCAAACAAGCTACTTAAAAATTACAACACAAACATGGTTTTAAAGTCCTGTAGCTGGCCTGAAAATTAAATAAAACACCCTCACAATAAATGTGCACAATGAGTCACAAATCAGAACAAACTGTTTGGTAATTGTCCTGGACATTAAGCCATTTTGAGAGGTCCTCCATCACCCTTGGTGTTAAAATAAAAACAAACAGTAACAGCAGTCTGGAGGTTTTTACTACAGCTATACTACTCACCAGGACCCTTACTTTAAGAAGAAGAGGTAGCAGACCTAAATGTTTCACGTTCAGGCCGTGGTATTCAAACTGTTCTCTCAGTCTCATGAAATTAATATTTCTTTGAGAGAAGAAAGTTTTTATTCCAAAATTAATGTGTGTCGCTCTTTATGTTTTACATCACATGATTTGCAAAAAATATATGGAGGCAGAAGATCAATTCAATTTTACTGAAGAGAAATGTGAACAATTGAGAACTGAAGCAAGATTGTTCAGGAGTGGCAGGAGTGAATGCATAAAAATCTTCTATTTTTCAGAATTCAACTGAGTTATATTCAAATTATCACCACATTTTATAGATTTGAAAAAAAAAATGTAGACTTTGCACAGTAAAATATCATCTCAGTGTTATGAACACAATGATGGTTAAGCCCATGACACTTGGGGATAAACTTTTGGTTTGAGTTGTTCATATAAACTTATATGATTTCACTTGAGCCTAGTCCAACATTGTACTGATAAGGCAGTGTTTGTATACTGGAGAAAACAATACAACATTACCTATCAAGTAATTACTGGCTACTTAAGAAGTCACGCAAAGTTTTACTGTAACAGTGTTTTATCACCAAAACAAATCCAGATTTATAAAACATTGTGATAAAATCTACAGTGTAATTGAATGTGGTCTAAAATAGTCAAGATGGTATTATTTTTACTAATTCCATTAAAAAATACTGATCCATTCAAGGTCAACATTTGCTGTAGTCACAAGCATGTGGTAAACTGGTATGCAAAGTCTAAATAAATCCAATGAAAATATTTCATTAGTTTAATATCTTTATGAAATCACTCCATGTCTACATATTAATTTGTGGATCAATTCAAAATTGTGTTTAATGAGTTCTTTGCAATGATTCTAAAAATATTTGATAATGATTTCAAAGGCCCTGAAATAATTGTAGACCTCAAATGTAATGAAATGAACTTCTTTCTTCCTAGTCTTAATTTAGAATCTCTGTACAAGAAAAACAGCAGTATGGTGTAAAACGAGCATGATGTCTCATGTTTTCACAATTTTGATTCAATTTCCGGAACATCCAGTGTCATTTATATTGATAGCATCATTGGGTAATAGCTCACACAAAACATAATTTTGATGTAATTAATGTAATTCCCTTCAATTGCATTAGCAGGAAGATTTCCCAGGCCATGGGTCTTCGTAGGTCACTGGTTGGGTTTTACTAAAAGCATAACACAATTACTTAAAACACACTGCAATTAGATGATGATGTTTTGCAACTGGCACTTTTTACTTTATATTGTGGTTTCGTATTGGCAGTTGTTCATAAAATTGTTACATCTCGCATTTCACCAGCAGCATTTAACTCTACATTTCTACATTTCTAATTCTACATTTGACTTCTATGTCTAATGCAAATGAAATTTTACAACTATTCTGCCTCAGCTCTGCCAGTCTGTGACTTATCAGAAACAGGCAATATAGAAACTCAGGTAGTCACAATGAAGAAAAAGAAGAAAAAAATGCCAGGCTGGTCCTGCAAAGAAGACTTTATACCACACGCAATGGCAACCAATAACATGGCTTGTTCAGTTAACGTCTGTATGGCATTTTCCATCTAATGACTGTGCAGTAACTGCCATACAGATAGTAAATGTAGCATCCTCGCAGTTTAGACTCTGATGTAGATATATGCACTTGTATGGGATAATGTTCATCTAATGATCCAGACTTCCTCTGCTATGTTTTATCTGTGAAGTAAATGTGCCATTAGAACAGAAAGTGCCTCAAAGTCTTTGTTTGTTGTTTGCAAGATAACGGTTGTAAAAAATAAATGGGAAAATGAAAAATGAAAAAAGTCATTAGTGTATATATACTGGCTTGCTAACTCTGTGCATTAATGCATGTGATATGCAATTGTTAAGTGCCATTCTAATGTGAATAACAAAAGAAGCAACCAAATACATAAATGGCATACCTTCTTCATTATTGCACAGAAATGCTGGAGTACAAAAAACTGTTGCTTTGAAGCAATTATTCTTGTAACTTAAAAAAGAATATATATATATATATATATATATATATATATACAATTGGGAAATGACAAGGTTCAATGATGTGATCACAAACAAATCTCTAGATGATATGGATGATGACAATGAAGATGCTGATGATGGCTGTGATGTAAAATGCTAGTACTATAACACAGTGGCTGGCACAATTGCATTTTCAGCTGCTGATGATAGTTCACGCTTTCACACTGAGCCATTTCATATGCCCGTTTTATTTTTTATAGCATCAAACATTTTAAATAACATAACCCATATCATATGATAAGGATATACGTGTTCTTTGAAATGTTATATACATCTAGGAACAGTTTTTATTTAGAGTACATTAATAAATTAAAATCCACATTTTCAGTACCTTCTAAGATGTACAACTTTAAGTTGCCCTTAACTGCCCTCTTACACTGCCAGAAAATTCATAATTACTTAATCTATACAGAAGAATGGTGGTCCGATGTAAACATCTAGTCTAAAAACCAACCAGTAGGGGGCAGGACTGTATGGAGGGCACATTTTTAACAGAGGGAGACCTGTAAATTATAGTTACAGTGGACCTCAAAATAAACTCTCTCAACACTGATATTTATAGTAAACAGCATGAGCTGAACATACCTGGCACAAAAAAAAAACCTAGGCACTATATCTTATTGGATGCAAGTAGGTGTTACATCTCCATGTAGGCAGATGCATGGAAATTGATTATGCACATGGTAACTATTTTTTTTTTTGGGGGGGGGAGGGAGAAGTGGTCACTGAAAGATCCAGTAACACCCAAAGCATTCATAACAAATAGTTAAAAATATTGAATTTTTTAAAAAATCTTGAAATCTTCAGCTAAGATGAAAATATCTTAGACCTGTAGCCTAGCTGGTAATTTCAAAGGGAGGTTTTCTTTATCTGTAAAGAAATGGGTCTTTGACCATGAGTGTAAAGGAAATTATGATTTAGAAGGGACTTTTTTCTCTTGCCAAAAGAGTGATTTGAAAGAACCATCCCTGTCCATGGTGTCTGCATCTGTACATGAGGTGTACACAGAATTATTAGGGCACACTGTCTATGAGATATCACTGCCATATGATGAAACAAGTTAGGATTATGTTCAGTTGAAAATAGTCCTTGTCTGTGTAGCCACTATCAACAGCTATTTATATGCCAGCACCAAATGGGTTGACAAACAATGAAAATCTACCTGCATATACTGCTTGTAATATATACCATCATTAGGATAGCTTCTCAATGATAATGCTTTTTCACTTCCATTGTTAAAATATTAAACATTTTTCATCTATCTGTGAAGCAAAAATCAGATCTTATATTGTAAGCTCAGTCAGTTTATTGACAATTCTTAAGTATATCTATTTGTTTAAAAATGTTAATTAAATGATTGATACTTAGGGAAAGAAATATTTTAGGGTAAAATTATATAAATTTATGAATTGCTGCATATATAATATGTCTTATTCTATGCACTACGGTGCATAACATAATGCTGACTTAATATTTCTTTGCAGTAATCCACTTTTACCCAGTCATTGTGGTATCTGCCCTGTATCTAACCAAGTTGAAACCCATGAGGCTTAAATGGGCCCCCGTCTCTCTTTTTATCTAATACTGCTAACTACACTGTACTCTTGAGACGAGTTGCCAATGAGTATGAATAAAATTATCTTACTCAGTTGGGACTTGGTTGGGATTATATTCAAGTATAATCTTGCTGTGTACACGAGGCCATTTCGAGCCATGCAGAACTCTCATTGTACCTGGTATGCACTGGTGCCCTCCATTGGCTGAATTCTATTGGTACATATCACTGACATACAGCAAATGAAAAAAATGGTATCTGATTATTGATAATTTTCTTCAATATTTTATTTAAAAAATGCATATAACCTCAGCACTTGTTTTCATAAATGTAAATTGAAAGACCAGATTCAA
The DNA here is from genome assembly GCF_001039355.2 of Lingula anatina. The sequence goes on from NW_019774136.1 coordinate 576,462, forward strand.
TAAATGGGTATTTTTTTGTAAGAAGAAGCTGCATTTTGTTTGTCACATTTACCTTAGAAATCAGTCAAGTCGCTTCTCAATTACATTTCCATTGATTCTGCACAAGACAACAAAAGTGAATTATGTCCCATGTATTAATTGCTTTGGATTCAGGTGACATTGCAGATTAATGGATATATATCCAAGCTGAATTTTAAGCTCGCTGGGAATTCTCTAGTCTTCATTTGGTAGTCATCACAGCATGTCAGAAAAAAAGAAAGAACAAAGTACACCACTTAAGACAAAATTGCCAGTTAAAACACACCTGTTTTTTGTAACCCATGCCAACATGTCTGCTAATTCTACTCTCTCTTGGTTTGAGGAAAGATAATTCGAACACAGTCATTGAATTGTAAAAGCTGTTGGGAATTATCAGTTTTAGTTGATACAAAATTAAGATAGTGAATAGCACGTGTGAGAGTTCAATCATAACACAAATGCGAAAAAGGAGAAATATGAAGGAAACATTGCATTTAAAATAACTTTTTTTTTTACAGTGAAACGCTGTACATTTTATTTATTATCTGCTGATATACTTGTTAAAGGCTACAGCTATTTTCAATGATTTTATATATAAAATAAAATAATGATCCTCATTGAAAAATAATGTACATTTTTGATAAATGTACATAACAAGGAATTAGCCCAAGTATCAATTTATTTACCCACTTTATTTCTGGTTTTCTAGGCACGTATGCAGGCCAGTGGTTGCGAGGCACCAGACATGGATATGGTGTACGACAGAGCGTCACCTATGGGCTGGCTTCACACTATCGTCCCAAGGCAATGCGGGACTCCCTGACCTCACTACGCAGTGAGCAAGAAGACGACAAAGTGGTCAAAGAAAGAGACAAAAAACTGGACGAGAGTCGTGGAGGATTTGTCCTGCGAGCACACGCAGAGGAGGATTTATCAACGCGGCGTAAATCCATATTTGACAAACATGGACGTTCCAGTCTAAAGAAGTCTTTTCTTTCTGGGCTAAAACTACGCAAACAGAAAAGTACAGGAGACATCAACGAGTCTGCTGCGAGGCCGGGAAGGCCTACAGGATCTATGCGCAGCACCATCAGCAGCATAAGCAGAATCAGTGCTAATTCAGTACAGTCTGGAGTAACGGATGCCTCCATGAAAACTGACCAGGAGAGTAATCACAGTTTTATAAGCCAAGATGATATAGGAGATATTAATACCACTGAGAGTTATGCTGGAGAATGGAAGAATGACAAACGTTCTGGATTTGGTATCAGTAAAAGGACAGATGGACTCAAGTATGAAGGAGAGTGGTATAACAACAAAAAATACGGCTATGGAGTAACAACTTTTAAAGATGGTACAAGGGAAGAAGGGAAATACAAAAATAATGTATTGATCTCCTCGGGGAAGAAAACTAAACTTTTCGTAAGAACCTCAAAACTAAAAGAACGTATTGAAAATGCAGTTATGGCAGCCAGACATGCTGAAGAAATTGCATTGCAAAAAGCAGAAACTGGAAACTCAAGGTAAGGCTGCAAATAATATCTGTTATCAATTGTACACCCTTTTTCACAAAAAAGTAATGCAAAAAACAAACAAACAAACAGAACAAAACTAAAAAACAGTATAACAAGCAAAGGGAGACAACAGAACAACTCTTCCATTCCTGTGTCTTACATTTTACAATAAAATGTCCTCATCTACTGTTTCATATTTGCCTATCTAAGTGAG
>NW_019774137.1:0-18555 GCF_001039355.2 Lingula anatina
TTGTGAAAGTTTCCCCGATTCAAAAATTTGCCAGGCACCGTCCACGTGAGACACTGAACACATTATGACGGCTTGGGAATAACCGGCGTGGGCAAATGTGGTTTTACATAAACTCTTGCTCTTGTTTGAGGATTCAAAAAAACTAAGACTCGGGTTGGGGTATTTAGAAATATTTGGAGAGTTCCACGCACTAAGTGTAAAAAATAAATGAGATATATTTGATGGCAAATTCTTTAATTTGACGTTAATCGTATGGTGACCAGTTTTAGTGAAATCATTCATGACGTCACCCGAGTGCCAAATTGCACTGTTCGGTGACGCCCTTCTGCGATAGTCAACCACACTGAAGAAATTTCCACCTGCATAAACTAGACACGATGCATCTAAGAAGTCACACCCAGTCGAAGGATACCCCCAAAAGAGATCAAAAACCACCTCGTTGAAGTGATCAGGAATGGCATACAAGAGAACCATTAGATGAATTGTGCTGTGTGGCTGGATATTGTAATCTGATAAGCGGGCAAGGCTGCCATCCGGACGGCGCACCTGAAAAACAACATAAAAGCCTGCTTAACGTACAGCATGACATTAATGTTTACTTTCAACCAGTATGATCGATTTTATTAAACTTTGAGATAAAATCAAAGGCCATGATTAGTCTCTGTTGTTATTCTTATGATCTACATGCATGTGTGAAAATGTCAGATCACCCTCTTTCCTCGACACGATATATTTTCCAAAATTCATTTACCTTTATTTCTTTTTCATTGTGTATCAGTCGTTGCTTCGATAACTCGTGCTTCAGGGATTTTTCAATTTGTTGCTTTAATTGCAGTATCGTCATCGTTGACTGAAAGGGTATTGTGGTTCCTTCCCCGTCCAACTGCACAATGGCTATGCGGTCACCTGCTTTGGTAGACGCAGCAGGATCATCGGGGATTTGATGCAAAGGGGAATATACTGAAAAAAGGTAATCAAACGCAGCTTTGCATTGCTTAAAGCGTTGGTCACTCTCAGAAACAGGTTTGCCACATGGACAAGTTTTCTTTGCTTCCACATGCTCGATCAAACACTGAAAAAAATAAAAACATAAGGCTATTCCTTTTTTTATTGTCAGAGATTTTTCTTTAAATAGGTTATTTTGAATGTCTGCTTTCTGTTACATTTTACTGTTTTGAGCTCGAGCTCGGCAAGTAACTGAGAAATTGAGATATCATTTTTGTCCTTCCTCCATTCGCACCAGTTTTTTCCCCAGAAACAATGTTACGAGAGGCTTTTTTCGGTAGTGAGATATTTCTAGACTCAGTTTGTATTGTCTCCTCGTTTATGCAGGAATGGAACTGCATTGAAGTAAGGCCTCACCCTTTCTTACAATTTTGCAATAGCTAGAGAAGACCTCAGGTAGAGACAAGGCAAGGGTTGCATACGCCAGTTTGTTTGGAAAGAAGGGAGCAACACGCCCCCTCCCCCCCCCAATGCACTCACTCCTTGGACCCGTCTATAACCAGAGTTTTACTTTGCTTTATTAAGTTTGATCGAGATTTTACTTTATTCGCGTATTATATTTTGGGCCTCTGGTAAGTAAAGAATTCATTAAAAAATCTTCAAGCTGGGCTACTTACTCTCAAACAGTGCAAAGGCGGATGGTCGCAACTAATGGTCAGTGTGACTCTCGAAAATTCTTTTGAGAGCTTGTCCTTTCCACAAGTAAAACACTTCATGTTGAATTCGAAAATGTTGCCACACAAAACAGAGAAATAAAGTCGCGTACCTTGCAGTGCATGTACTTTGTACCGGGGCTGAACGAGGCCCAGTTTCCGACTGACAGGCGAGGCTTCTTGATTGGACGCCTAAATGGAAAAATACAAGGGGCTCCGTAGAGTATAAATGTTATATGTTATTACTCCCTTCGTTTTGTGTTTAAGATATCCAGCTCAACGGGCCACTTGTTCAGTTCGAACTAGCCCTGGTTTTTCCAAGAAGAGAAGATAAAATCAGGTGATCGATAATTCCAGTCACGCGGTAATCGAGGGGCCGTGGGATGTATCAATGAGAATGACATCCGTGTTTTCATAGTGTTCTATCCGATTATTCAGATTGAGGGGCTTTTGTTTCATTTTGGAACACTATATAAGCAGCTTGGAACGCTGCGTGCTCTCAGTCGTTCGTAACTCCTAACCAGGTGTTGTGTTCTGTGACCGATGGCATAGCCCACAATATAGAGGGAAAGCTAGAAATAGTGGGTAAGCTTTGAGAAAACAATTTTATATACAGACAATGTAATTGCGTCTGTATATAATTCCTATTATCTGCGTCTATCCATTTCGTTACGTTGGCTGAAAACGTTCAACACGATTTTCACCCCATCAAATGTTTTGCGTGACACAAAAATTACTAGATTTCACTTTGTAAAAAGGAGACAGAACGAATAAAGGTATGATCGTTATTTTTTCCGAAAGTTATATTGTTATTTGTATTCTTATCTTAGTCTGATATTATTTAGGAGTCTTTTTATCTGATTTGAAGGCAGGTTAATCCGATGATTTTCGCACGTCATTGGAATTTTTGCAATATTCGGCCGATAAACGAGAAAGAATTTTTGTTTTATTACAGATCAGCTTTTATTTGCGAAGAGAAGAAATCAGCATGATGTGATTTATTGGTTTTTAATATCTTATATATATATATATATATTTTTTTTTTTTTGGACCGTTCGACCCATAATTTTCGTTTTACTTTAAATAAAGCAGGAGACTCGGAGACTGTTTGTAGAAAAGACAGGTTGAGTTTTAAAATCAATTCAAATAGTTAAAATGACGTTTCATTTTTATAAATGTATTGAATAAATGTAAGCCTATTTTGATAATTGTTTTTGTCAGTGTCATTGCTTTCGGTATATGTAACAACTAAACCGTATTATTGTTTGGTAAACAGGCAGCTTCATTTCAAAAATAAGATCGGATTCTTCCTGTTGAAGTCATTGATTTGTGCGTGCGCGCATTTTTTATGTTCGCCCCAAAATGCTTAACCGAATTTTCGTTATACTTGATATTTTCAGAGTGATTTTGATTGGTATTAAGGCAGGTTCCTTTAAAATGTCAGCATGATCGGGTTATTTTATAAAAGTAATTGATTTTTTGCAAGTGTTTTGGCGACGTTTGCTCCGCATCTGTTGTTTTCCCTTATATCTGTCAGACGGTATCTTTGGTTGACTTCAAATTTGCTGATAGGCTCTGTTGGGTAAAAAGCTCAAGTTCCTTTTCAAAAATCAGCATGATCGGTTTACAGGGTTCGCAAAAGTTGAGCTACAGTTTGTTTTGTTTTGCAATCATGTGTTTTTACATGTCAATTTATTGGCCCCAGGGTTGGGGCAAGTTGGACCCCTATACAAAAATAAAATAAATATCTCATGTAAACGCCTTGAAATACATTTTTATACATTTTTAATTTATTAAATTGATTTTTGTGAGTCTTTGGTGAATAAATAGTTCAAATGAGGCAGATTAATTGAGGTTTCCATATATCACGTTGTGTGTGTGTGTGTGTGTGTGGGGGGGGGGGGAGGTATGTGTTGCAAGAACCAAAATATCTATCAATAAAATTTGTTTTGTTTTAATAAAGAATAAATTAAATAATGGTATAAAGAAGAATGAATGAAAATGAATAATAAATTTTTGTTTTAAAAGAAAGTAACAAATTTAGTTTTAAACCATTGAGTTTGTTTCAACAATGGTCTGTAGCTTTGATGCACGCAAAGGTTTTTGGGTAATATGAGGGTCCGACTTGTCCCGAGTCAAGGGGGCCAACTAGCCCTGGGTGCACACTTTTTATTTTAAAGTTGGCAGCCATTTATGGTGCTAGAATGAGCAACGATGATATATCTCTGTGAAACTTGAAACAATGAGCTTAAGTTTGGTGCCCTATACATATATTATATTCGCTCAAAAGCCTATGAAAATAGATTTTTAAAGCTCTTAAACAAAATTACTTTTAGGTGCAAAAATTGTTTATTTGGACTCACCTATACTTCCTATACTTCCTTAGCATTGTAGGCTACGGTCACTTAATAAGAGTATGTGGCCAATATTTTTTTACCTCGTAGTTACTTTTTCATAAATTGGCAGGGGGCCAACTTACCCCAGGGTCCAAAGCCCCGGTCTCCCTATTCGAAGAGCATTCTAAAATTTCCGAGTGCATTCCAAATATTTTTACCCATTCTTGTGGCTGGTCCGAATGTTTTGCTCATGCTCCAAACTGTGCATTCCAAGTGAAAAAATATCGAATGGCATGCTAAGTGTATTCTAACTGCACTATGGGTGCAATATAAATATTCTTAGGGCATTCTGACAGCATTCGAAACATTCTGATTGCGTTCGAGTGAGAACTCACATGGCAAGACACTTCAAATCCTGCTAGAATGAGCCGAAATGCAACTGGAATGCATGTCGATGGCTGCCGAAATCCTATTTCAGCCAACAATTGAACTTCACTCATACGGCATTCGAAGTGTATTCTAAATATTCTGACTGCATTCTGACAGTATTTTTGATATTCCTAGTTTTCCAACTACATTCGAGCTGCATTTGAGAGCTAATACAGCCGAAATGTGCACTACTCATCCCAGGCGGATTCAAGCGCATTCTGAGTATTTCAACGGCATTCTTACAAGAATTTAGGTCAATTTGAAATTTCTTCCTGTATGTAGCACGAATCTTAAAAATTCTTCATTCCAGCTGGTTCTGCTTGATTCCTGCAGATTCCGAATAAGTGTGATGGGACCTTAAGCGCTGACTCAATAAACGCGCGCTCTTATCCCAGCATGCTTTGCGTATGTCTCGTCTGAGAGAGGCATTTCCTAATTATTTATTTACTATAACGGGGATATTTCTAGGTAAATTTCATGTGTTAATACAGAATTTTAATTGATAAGTTTGATAGATAATCAGCATAAAATTATACTTCGACGCATGGATGAACCTACTGTGGAAGGACCGTCGTTATTCAGCTGTTGGCCTACTACAGGTACATGTATTATTGTATTCATTTTACTGGGATAGTGTGCTGATATGGCCACATGAGGGAAATCGCAGTGAACAACTATAAGATATGAATAATTAGCAGAACGGATGGTTCACGCTCCAAACGAATCTTGCCACACCTGCATGAGCTACATGAGCTGAATACAAGTCACTTGTTGTTCTCGCTGCAAACTATCCTCTGGCGACAGAGCAACTGCTTATTTGCCACCTTTTTGTGGTTAATGCTTGAATATTATATGCTTTTAAATATATCCTGACCGTAAAAAGGTGTAAAATAAATGGATAGAGAGAGAGAGAGAGGGTGTTCAACTTCAGTAATGTGGCTAAATGTTTCCATGAATCAGCTAGGGGGTAAAGATAATTACCCCCCAACAGCTTTACTGGGTGTGACAGACAGTTTAAGTTGATAGCAATTTAGTGATAGATCGATCCAAAAATCTGTGGGAATGGTCCCTTAATTGGGGTTATGGGGTTATAAATGTTGTAAGTTCTTTTGAAACCTGATCGTAAATTGTATCTTTATAGTGTGGTTAACAAGTCAACAATGACAGATTTAGTTCATAATTCATAATTCTATTCTGTCTGCGTATATAATTCAAAATTCAATTTTTATGTTTTTTTTATGTACAGACACAGATATGTTTGTACATATAGCCGTCACCTGCTTCTGTTGTTGCCGTCTGCCGTCGTTGTGCACTTTGTGATAACAAAATAAGTGGAGAACCACTTTACCTTTTGTCTTCAAATTTTGGAACTGATGATGTTAATAAAGTGCAGGTTAAGTTGGAAAATCAGTATGATTGGTCCATTTTTTCATAAATTATGCTGTTTTTCCTTTTTTTAGCATATATATTGATGAAAACGCATCAGAAAACTTTCTTGTACTTTTGTACTCTTGTACTTTTACCGAGAATTTCCAACCATATAAACAATATAAACAAGTACAAACGCACTTCTTTGGTCATAAGAGAGTGGGCTGACCACTCAGATGTTTAAAATTTCCACTTAATGATTTTGTGATCAGCTGTTACAAAATCATGTGTTTTTCCTGTCTCGTGATTGGTGTGAATTAATCAGGTTCAATAATATGGTGCTTAATTAAGCCTATTTAAGGTAGTCACCCAACCCAGTGTGACACATGGCAAAAAAGTTCTGTGATGCCAGGTCTGACACAGGAAGAGTGACTGCAGGCCTTGGGGAAGCTGGAGGCTGGGCGGAAACAAAGAGATTTGATCACGTGACCTTGCATTTTAATGATCTTTTTTTACTGATCGTTTCTGACCTTTATTTCACCTTGTGTGACTGAATAATGGGTCATATTTCACACAAAAACTGTTATTTTCTTAATGTGCCAAAGGAACTTAAAATATAATTCGATAAATAAATGATGCGTTTTCATTGACTGTCAGTATATTAATTTAAACACTGATAACACATTTCAAGAAAAATTGATAGTCTTAATTTCTTGAAACTCAGGACTAATCAATCTAACTAAAATACAGGTCCAGTTTGAAAATCAGCTTGATCGGTTCATTTGTGATGAATTTATGTCTTTTTTTGTATGTAAGTGGGTTTTTTCTCAGATTCAATTCTTTGGCATTTTAACAGTCTCACTGTTGAACTAATTACAAAGTATTCTTTTGACATTTTCTGCATCTTACCAATATTGTTGGTTGTTTAAAAAAGGATGATAAAACTGTTATCATGCATTGTGTAACAAAGTGTCTAAAATGGAAATAAACTCATATCATTGCACAATGGAGTAAATTTCTTGAAAGCCTGAAGTATAAACTTAATTCCTGAAAAAAATTGTTGCAATCAGCTGGTACATGTGAAAGATACGGCTGCTTGAATAAATAACACAATTTTCTGTTTTTTTGATCAAATCCTTTTAAGGTGTAGTGTGGTGGTGAATGTGTGGTTACATACCGGTATTATGTAATATTGCATCATAATTGAAGAAAACGCAATTTTGTGGACTGTCACCATAGTGACATTAAAGGAAAACCAGGCCACAAACTCTTCCTATTAAACTTACAGGAAAGAAACAGGACTTATATACAGCTTCAGTTGGGAAACAAGTCTGTCAAAATTTAATATATTTTTTTCTGGAAGTTATACAGTTTTTGGTAAAATTTTTAATTTTTCACATATTGGCATTTTCAAGGGGTTACTTTGAACTTCCATGAGCTTGAAGACCTTTGTTAGTAACATTTACTGAATTTATTTTATTATTAAAAATTGATGGTCATTATGCTGTTAAGCATTATGTAAATTAATATTGCATTAATATTAAAGTAAGCCCTGTTTTGGACACTGCTGCTAAGATGACCATTAACTCTTTACTTATGATTCTCAAACTGAAAAAAATAATAAACATAAGATTAAAATGCAGTGTGTTGGAAAAGCAGTCAATTTGGCTTCTTTAACTGGAAGTTATAAATTTTTGTGAAATTTTCATTTTTCACATATTCGCATTTTCAGTATGGGACTTAAAACTTTCGTGGACTGTACATGAAGCTGGATGGTAATCAGATTTTCTAAGTGTTCATGTTATTTATATTAGATAATTAAATATCCTGTGGTAATTATATTATTAATCATTATGTTATATTCCATCAACATTGACAAAAAACCTACTTAGTTAGGAAAGATAACTGTGTTATTTATTATTTTTTACCTTAAAAAGAGGGTTTCTAGGATCATAATACAGCTCAAATTAGAAAACCACCTATATTGGTTTATCATTTGTATGCAATTTTTTTGTGAAATTTTCATTTTTCTCATTCTGGAATTTTCAAAGTGTGAACTTACACTCTCATACATATGGGTCTGAAGCCTTTTACTTGTTCACATTTTACAAACATTCCTATTACCTGATGTGCCTAATTAAAATCTGATGTTGATGTTGCAGATAAGCATAATGTATTGTTGCATTAGAATTGATAGGAGCCTATTTTGTGCATTATTATTTTCTGCTTTCACCAAAAGAAAATTTTCTGCTTTCATGCAAAGAAAAAAAAAAAAGAAAAAAAATTACCAAAAATGTGAATGGATCATGTTGATTTTGGAAAGCAACCTGCTTCTTATCAAACAAAACAACTCAGTAAATTTAAAGTAAAACAAAATACAGTTTGGAAGTTATGGGGCAAATGTCATGTATCCGACAGCGATGGCGATGACATGGACAAACAGACTGATCAGAATATATACAGACACTTACACTTACAGTGTCTGTATATAAAAATGGTCCAATCAAACTTGATCAATCCTGTGAGTATCTAGACAATAGGCCTATCGATTTTCCTTGAAATTTGTTATCAATATTGCTGTATATGCTGAAAAAAAAAAAAAAACGAAAAAACAGCACAACTTTTTAACAACTGGCCTGATCATGCTGATTTTCGAACTTGTCTTTTAAAAATATTCAGTTCATAGGTTAGAAGACAAAAGGTAAAACAGTTTTTCACTTGTTACGTTATCACTGAAATTATGAAGGAAGCATCGAGCAACGTGAAAAAGGCTTTCTCTCCTCGAGTAATAAGCTATTTCATTTGGCTGGAAAATCCCGGATGGGATATGTTTTACTTATTACACCAAATAATAAAACACAAATAGGCATAAAAGCAGATAGGGAGAGAGTACTTTTATAACATTCTTTTCATACAATTGATCCATATAAAAGTTAAATACATTGCGAACAGACAATGTTTTACACTTTGGCATTTTCAAGGTGTTACTTTGAAGTTCCATGGGCCTGAAGACCTTTGCTAGTCTCTTTTTTTAAATATCCATGTCCTACAGAACAATTAAAGATTGCTGGTGATTATGCTGTTAAGCATTATGTAATTTTGTATCAAAATAGAAGAAAACCCTTTTTTGGGCACTGCCGTCATAGTGATCATTTAGTGAAAATCAGGTCATTTACTATTCTCAAATTTACAGAAAAGAAACATAGGGCTAAACAAGGCAACAAAGCTGTCAAATGTACAAACAAAAAGCAGAAAATGAAGATGCAGAAAATAGGTCATTTTATTAATTTTGATACAATAATAAATAATGCTTATAACAGCACGGTCAGTCAACATTTAAATGGATAATAACTCTTTGTATAAGATCTATATTCACAATAAAACATTGTACACAACTCAGAGAAATACTGTAATATATTCTGTTTTACCACAAAAACTGCAGTTATAGCTACTATTCTGATATATGAGCTCGTCATCGGACCACATGACCTCCATAGATGGCTATACTCTGTTATAATCTCTTAAGAGATTATTACAAAAAGCAAACTTTTTAGAAAAAATTCCGGGACTAACTTTGAATGTAGAAATGGATTCATTAACCATTGTAAAGTATAGGAAAATTGTTGTTTACTCCAGGAAAATTCATTTTTTTTGGCCAAAACAAACAATTATTATCCCTTTAAATTTAATCATGCACAACAGGTAACATGGTGAATAAAATTAGTTTCAGGACCATATATGAGAGTTCAAATTAATTCACATAATAAAAATCCCAATATGTGAAAAATGATGACCGTGCATAAAATAATATTACATAATGTTTAAAGACATAAAAACCAATACAATTGCTCATGTGGAAATACAGAAAATGCACAGAGTTTCTGGTGGATAGAGTAAAAGTCACATCTTGAAGATGCTAGTATTGAAAAATAATTTGAAAAATTTTTAAATAAAACAAAAAAAAATTACAATAAAGCTGTTATTCAAATGTTTAACCTAGCTGTATTAACATACAAATAATCCCAATCATGAGTTTGAGAATAATAAGGCACTGTTATTCATCTATAGCATTAATGTTGGCATAACACAAAATGTTTTCCTTTGTAAACTTCTTTGCAATATTAAACAACATTTACCTGCATAATTATCACTGATTCCTAATATTATGTGACACAGTTAAGAGAGCTTAACCTATGGGATTTTACAGGGAAAGTGTTTTATGTAATCTCATTTAATGGCCAATTGAAAGTTAATTAGGCAAGTGACTTAATGACCCTGAATTTAGCTAGTGATTACCCAAGGTACAATGAGTTACATACTGACCATACATATACATATATTGCACCATATATCACTCTATAGAACTGCATTACATTCAAAACAGAAAAAAAAAAATCAAACTGCTTTTCCAACACAAGCTGCACTTCAGTCCTATGAACTTTTCAGTATGTACCATAAATTACATGGTTTTCCCTTGATGGTCATTCTGGCAGCAGTGTCCAAAATAGGGTTTTCTTCAACTTTTATGCAATATAACATAATGCTGAACAGCATAATGACCATCAGTGTTTAATAATAAAGTTAAAGTATCATGAATATTCAGAAAATGTGACTAGCAAAGGTCTTCAAGCCAATGGAAGTTCAAAGTCACACCTTGAAAATGTTGATATGTGAAAATTTTAATTTAACAAAAAACTATAATTTCCAGAAAAGTTAACCGATAAGGTTTTCCATCTGAAGCTATATTTTTGTCCTACGCTACTTTTCTGAAAGTTGGAGAAGAGTAAGTGACATGGTTTTCCTTTAATGGTCACTATGGAGGCAGTGCTCAAAATAGGGTTGCCTTCAATTTTGATGCAATAATACATAATGCTTAATACATATGCATTATGATGAACAATTTTAAATAATAAAATAAAATTATCATGGATATACAGAAAATGTGACATGGAAAGGTCTTCAAGGCTATGGAAGTTCAGAGTCACATCTTCAAAATGCCAAAATGTGAACAAGAGATAACTGCACTGAAATGATTTTCTTTCCATTTAAAAAAAAAAAATTTACATAAAACAAAATAATCAATTTACTGTCATTTTTAATGATCAACTGAAAAATTGTTGACATAAGAAAATATCAATAGAACAATTTTGAATGTCCAATTTGCTCCATTTTGGGATTCTGAACATAGTGAATGATTAAATCTGACAAACTGTAAAGGTATGAGTTTATTTCCAGTATGACACTTTATTACACAATACACAATAACAGGTTTACCATCATATCATATATAATCAACTAACAATATTGTTCAGATACAAAAAATGTCAAAACAACACCTTTACATATCTAATTAGTTCAAAAATGAGACTTAACATGTCTGAGAATTAAGTTTGAGGAAAAAACACTTATATACAAAAAAGGCATAACTTCACCAAATCTTAACTGATCATGCTGATTTTCGAACATGACCTGAATATTATGAATATTCATAAGTTCTGTAATTTTCAAGGCAAAAGAAATAACGGTTTTCCACTTATCATGTAATCGGTAAAAGTGCACGGCGACGACAGACACAGTTGATGGCTATATGTATAGACACATCTGTGTCTGTACATAAAAAACAGCTAGTGTTGGAAAACCAGTCTCTTAATTGTTTATTTTTCTGGAACTTGTACAGTTTTTTGGAAAGGTTAATTTTTCACATATTGGTATTTTCAATATGTGGTTTTGAACTTTCTGAATATCCATGATACTTTTATTTTATTATTTAAAATTGATGGTGATTTTGCCATTCAACATAATGTAATATTGCATGTAAAATTTGAAGAAATCCTATTTTGGGCAGTGCCTCCATAGCTATAATGGTCAAAAAGGAAAGCCATGTTGCTTATGATTTTCAAACTTATTAATAAATCCATAGGAGTGAAATGCAGCTTAAGGGCGCATTCCCATAGATTTTAGATTGATCTATCCCCGTGGGGAGTCTCACCAGATTACTGTCAGATAATCCGATTTAAATGACCGTCCCGCCTACTACAAGCTGTAAGGGTGTAATTAACTTTCATGCCCGCTCAGCTGACAGCTATTTAGCATGAACCCCCAGGGAGTTGGGACAATCTAGTTGGATCGATCTAATCTCTGGGAATGGGGTCTAAGGTGTTTGAAATCAGTCTAATTGCATTATCTTCTAGTAGCATTTGAATTTTAACAGTGATTTATAGCTCTTTTGTGGGCTATATGAGGGTCCAAATTGCCCCGAGTCAAGGGGGCCAATTACTACCCCGAAGTGCACATTTTTTATTTTAAAGCACACTTGCCTGTCACACCTTGATTGGTTAGAAAACGCTTGTAAAATTGTTACATTAAAAAATTTTAAATCAGGTACATGAACTTAAAAACCACTTAAAGCAATCTTACAGTACTATACTAGTTTACAATAAAGCAAAATAAATAAATAAATAAATAAATAAATAAATAAATAAATAATAAATAAATAAAAAGAAAATAGCAAAAAAGAAAAAAAAACTTCCAAATCATAATTCAAAACAAATGTTGTTAAATCCCCAAAGGGTCCGGTATAGTCAAATACCTATCTGCAGATTAAAGGCATAATAACTCTTCGTTTTGGCCAAAAATGGGATTTTCCTGGAGTAAACGGCAATTTTCCCGTACTTACCAATGGTTAACGACCCCATTCCTGCATTCAAAGTTAGTCTAGGGTTGTTTTCCGAAAAGTTTGGTTTTTTGTTAAAATCTCTTAAGAGATTTTAACTGACGGAGCCTTCTCTGACATTGGATAGTCATGCGATATCGAGCACTATTTTCTGGTGACCTACTTAAAACCGCGGGAAAAGCAGACAACAACAACACTATAACAATAATATAAGATTCATAAGATATATTCGTCTTATTGCTCAAAGTGCATTTATATCTACAATGTGTGCAATTCTGGGCTTTTCGTTTTCCGACGCACGGTACAAAAACTCGCAACTTATGTCTGCAGATTACATCGTTTCGCGCCATGTTATTTTGGTCTCGAATGAACGCGAGAATCCGCGTGACACCCAAACGTCATTGGCAACGGATGCCTTGACGACAGGGAAGAAAGGCATCGAAAGCCCTATTGACAAGCACAGGTTTTAGTTTTACTACCATAACGGCCGTTTTAGTGGTAAAATGCAATAGAATATATTTCCATGCATTGTTTACAATGTATTTCTTGTGGAATTTTGAATCTCGAAGGAAGAGTTATTATTGCTTTTAATACTGCTGACACACTTGAAAGCAATGCTGCATCACTCCCATGGGCCTAACCTTGCCTCAGTTTTCAACCTAAAAAATTACTTGCTCGGTAAAGCCCCCAAATGTCCTGTGTCAAAACTGGTGACTGGGCCAACACAAAAACACTAAATGCAAATAATATCTAAAGGTGAGATAAATGACATACAAAGTACAGTTTTGTCAAACAGTAGGTATTTAGAACATCTAGAGTTTGAAACACTGGGAACCTAACATGCAAAGCCAAAACCTGATGCAATGCTCAATCCCATTACAGTTAAATAGCGCTCAGAAGCGATGTGCAAGTTGTTAGAATGTTATCTGACATGTCAGATATGTACCTTTCAGCTTGTAATTGGCATATTTGGTAAAACTCACCTTTATTGATTTGTAGAATGTATGATTAGAATAACTTAATTAATTCCAAAATAAAACCATATGTTTTATTTTTGTACATACGGAAAACCTATTATTCTAATTTTTTTTACTTTTTTTATTCAGGTGATCAATTAAAATCTAAAATGGCAGCATCGTCTGGTTTTAATATGCCAGGCTTAAATGATGCTACAAGTTGCCAGATGGAAAAGAGACCATTTTGTAAGTAAAAGATAAAAGCTCAGCTAAATACAGGCTCGTAGCCAGCAATTTTAAAAGGGGGGTTCGTTTTCTGAAAAAGTGGACCTTTTTCTATAAAAACTTCATGCACCTAGATCAAATTTTACTCAGAGTGGACCTTTTCCCAGCAAAAGGGGCGGTTCTTTCGAACCCCCTGAACCCCCCCTGGCTACGGGCCTGTAAATATATATTTATATAGCCTGTTAGGATTTTAAGTTAAGAGAGANTGTAAATATATATTTATATAGCCTGTTAGGATTTTAAGTTAAGAGAGAGCATGGAATCTGTCGTCTTATCTACTGCGTATATAACTGAACAGGGCAATGTACATGTAACTGCTACACTATAAATAACAGTTACTGTATGTATTCTTGCTGTCAATAGCTTTCAATTGCTGATAATTAATAATTCAGAACAAAGTTGCCATATAATGTGCGTATAAATGGGCCAGAACAAATTAGTGTCAAGACAATTTTTAAAATAATAATTACTTAATGAGAGTATAAGATTTCTTGTTAAACATAATTCACTATTATATATTTTTATATATTTATTGAACAGACCTATTATAGCAGTTTTAGTTAAAGAAAACATTTCAATTTAAGATTTATTTCAATGTTTTTCACCCTCCTTTTCTATGTCTTGGACTGCAAGTACATGTACAGGGCGTCAAATTCTCATTTTTCCTATTTTTGGAATGTTCCATTTTTCTTATTTTTCAGAGAAATTTCCTTTTTTCCCTAATTTTTGGTCTAGAAATGATTTTATGTGTCAAATCATGCTGGTTATCAGAAAATAAAATATGTGGATACCTTAGTCAATATTGCACTGTTTATTAACAGTTGAGAAATTTACCAAAAACATTTACTAACTGAGCCTGGACCCAGCATACCTTGTTAAAGTACAATGCAGGAAGGTGCAAAGATAACACAAAATTTTGGTCAACTTACATGTTTAGATGCCAACATATAAGGAACTGAAGTTTGACTTAGCATCAGAATTAGATTTGCTACTGGTCATATTCTTTTAAAGTGGGGTGCCATATGAAAGTTCATTATCCTTGCACTTTTTGTGACTGCCCATGAGTCCATGTGTCGGTGATTTTTTGCTATCTCCTCCAAGACCATTACAGTTAGGGAATTGAAAATTAAGGAATTGGTACTGTAGACCTTTTATCAGGGATGTGTATAGGTACTTTAGAATTGTAGTGCAACAGGAGGTTTGGCTTTCCCTGGGGGTGGTGTGTTCTTCATTCTGTTAACATTATAATTTCTCCTACTGTAACTCATCCTAAACCATTAGAGTTAGGAAGTTGTAACTTGGGGAATTTATAGACCTAGCTGTCATCATGGGCACTTTAGAATTTTTATAAATTAAATATATTTGAAAAGTAAAATTATTTGCTATGTTTAATAATTATGTATTTATGTTGGGCGTTAACGGGAGTCACCCTAACAATTTTATGAAAAGGAGTAAAAGAGCGGAGCGTAACAGATTGTGAAATGCGTACCTACATACCATGGGCCCAGGGGCCCAACTGCTCCATGGTAAGTTCTGAAAGAGAAATCTGTACACAGCGAGATGTCCGTAATACATCCTCTACATGTACATAATTATTAAAGGTGGGAAATTTTAAAAGGCGCCCCACCCAATGCTTTTAGCAGTGGAATGTCTAAAAGCGCAATAGGTGCAAAAGAGGGTGTGAAAAGAAATGAGTATGGGAAGGGGTGGGTGGGATAAAAAACATATTTAGAATACAGCCGTATTCCTTGGCTTACCTTTCTTGTTGCTCGCTGTGTAAAATTCTTTTCAGACTTTCTTCTTTCGCGGTAGCTGTATATCTGCACCTTTGTTGGAATGTTGTGCCCACGTGATTGGGTTCGGGTTACTGATTGGTCCAATGCCTAGTGCTCTGGGTCATGACCCGGAGATAGTTAACGCATGTGCTGGGGCACGTGAGAAATTGATAGGAATGACTCCCGTATAACAATATATTGCTTTATAAAGGAAATTATAGTTTTACAATAATTTCTGTATTAGTGTGCTTGGGGGTTGGGTTGTTCATGGGGGATGGTTAATTTATACTTCATTCGTTTACATCGTAATTTCTCCTATCTTCTATCAGACCATTAGAGCGAGGAAGTTCTAATTCTAGGAATTGATGGTCCTATAAGAAGGGATGTGCTTGGGCACCTCAAAATTATAAACCAACTGGGAGTTTGGCTGTCCCAAACACAGACTTGTGAGAAACAAGTCCCCTTAACTTCCAGTTTGACATGTTCCCTAAATAAAATGAGATCTATTAAATCAAATTATCTCAAAATTTTCACTTTCACACAATGAAATTGTGATTTAGGTTGTTTTAACAACCTAACTAATTAAAATTTAGCATTCACAGTCACAAACTGGAAGAAAGGTTGGAAGAAGGGACAAAATTTTTGTTCATTAAAAAACTTGATTGTACCCTGTTATAAGTAAAAAAGGCCAAAAAATGTTAGAATATGTTTTTGATATGGTGTACTTGGAACATCTTTTGACTACATAAGCACACTGTATGAAATGTGCTTTTAAAACACATGGTTAAGTAACAGTTTTGAATAGAGTTAACTTTTAAGAGTACTTAATGTTGTTTGAAAGTTCATTAGATAATTGATTGCTGTTAAGCAAAAGTGTGATACTTACTACTAGTTAAGGTGTGTGTTAGACAGGTACCCATGGCCTAGCATATGGATGTTGGGAGTCCATGTCTTATAGAAAAATTCCAGTTTTTCCTATACAATGCAATCCTTTTTGCCTATTTTATGAAAAAAAATCATATTTTTTGGAGCTCTATCCGTTATAACTTGACGCCCTGCATGCCCTTGTGTCACCAGTCCATTGGTGCATGTACATTTGTAGCTAGTGTACTGTACCCTAACGAAAAAGTCCTAGAGGATCCTATAAGATCCTATAGGATCCTATAGGAAATTGGGCCAATTTCCTATAGGATCCTATAGGACTTTTTCGTAAGGGATGTACACATGCATATAAATATTGCCATTGATAAATGTAACACATTAGATGGACAAAGCCCTGTTTTGTATTTTTCAGTGCTTCATATGGATCTTTATGTTGCCAGTAAATCTGGAGGACAATTGGTGAATTTTGACAGAGATGGATATGATCTTGTTTTAAATTTTCTGTCAAAAAGCATTAATCGAAAAGAAATAATTGATGTTTTTCGGCAACATGGAAACTGCACTTTGCATGATTTTCACAGATCTGAAAAGACTGTGGAAGGCAAAACCTTCACTTTTATAGCATTGGTACTAGGTTTCCAGACAATTCATGATCTGGACTGTTGTTATCAAAATCTGGCAAAATTTGGCAATTTTTTGAAAGACGCTTTTCAGAGATGTGACTTCAGTAAATCTATACAACGCAATGCACATTTAATTGAAGTCAATTCATGGATAGATCGTGAGGAATATATCAAAGGAAAAAGACATTTTTTTGAGCAAGAACTTAGGTAAGACTTAATTATTGTATCTGTTTGTCTGATATTTCATAATACACATAAAAGTGACAAAGTATAAGATGTTTAAGGGATAGCAACTGTTCATTTTGGCCAAAAATGGATACTTATCAATGGTTAATGCATCCATTCAAACATTCAAAGTTAGTCCCTGTTTTTTTTCTAAAAAGTTCGTTTTTTTTGTAATATTCTTTTAAGAGATTATTATTGAGTGTGGCCATCTATAGAGGAGGCCAAGTGATGCGATGGCAAGCACAAATGCCAGAATAATTGTGTTAACCTTTGTTTTGTGGGTAAAAAAGACTTTATTTATTTCTGTGAGTTGTTTACCATGTATTAATTGTGAAATGTGGATATATGTTGTTGTTATCCTTTTAAACATGCATGAGCTGCATAAACCACTAAAAATGTAAAACTTTTCTGATGACAAGTGGTACTTTTTGAACATTTTTAACAGATAGTAATGCCATGAGTTAATGTTCTAAAAAATCTCATAAGCCTCATGCAATACAGACTTAATTTAACTAGCAAGAGAATCTGGAATATATATATATATATATATATATATATATATATATATAACAAATAATGCATAGGCAAAGGCACTAACAAGGTTCTTTAGTATTAATGGAATTAAAAGTGATAGACAATTAAAATTTCTGCACCTTTACTAATAAAAGTTTCTGTAAAACTTGATTTCAGTATTGTCATTTGAAAGAATATAAAATATATGTTTGTGATTTGGTTTGAAAGTATTTATGTTTGTACTGTACCGGCATCTTTTGCAACTTCAGTCAAACACCACCAGTTCATAGTCCCATGTTTCCAGTGCAGCAGAGCAGTCCTCCAACAAGCTCATATTCACAGGAAGTGCAACAGGTACATGTGTGTTTTTATCCGGGTGTGCCATGAAAATCTGACTCCCCCAAAATGTGACTCCCCAGTCAGATTTTCATTATGAAAATGTTACTCCCCAGTCAAATTTTCATAATAAAAATGTGACTCCCCCCATGAAATTTTGACTCCCCCACAAAACTTTATAAATCTTATTTTATTAGAGTATATGACTATTTTATTGTAGTATGCATAATGTAGGATACATTGGTCCTTTTTGTTAGTTTGCAGGTGAAAATTTTAATGAGAAAATTAAAAATGTGTATTTTACCATCCAATGACTCCCTTATGAAAAAGCTATTCATTTGATATCTGGTGATCATTTCAACATATTTCACTTAAGTACGCTTTATGAATAATGTATTGGAAATATTTAAAAGTTTGGTGGTAAAATATTGGGTGCCACAAAATCTGATCAAATGCCACCATGCAGTTTCAATTAGCATAACTTGGAAATGCCAAA
>NW_019774138.1:0-18531 GCF_001039355.2 Lingula anatina
AATGCTTTTATTTTCAAAGCTGGCAGAGATACGCCCATAGTTACTATTGAATTTGAATAGAAAAACATACGAGGCAATTTACTGTGACCTTAAAATTGACCTTTGACCTACTTTTAACCATGAACTGAACTTTGCAAATTTTGTTCCCTTTTATCTCCAAAACTAGCCGAGGTAGGTCCATAGTTACTATTAAATTTGAATAGAAAGTCATACGAGGCACTTTACTGTGACCTTAGAAATTGACCTTTGACCCACTTTTCATCATGAATTTAACTTTGCAAATTTTGTTCCCTTTTATCTCCAAAACTAGCAGAGATAGATCCATAGTTACTATTGAACTTGAATAGGAAGTCATTAAAGTCAATTTACTGTGACCTTAAAATTGACCTTTGACTTACTTTTAACCATGAACTGAACTTTGCAAATTTTGGTTCCCTTTTATCTCCAAAACTGGCAAAAATACGCCCATAGTAACTATTGAACTTGAATAGAAGTCATTAGAGGCAATCTAAGTGTGACCTTGAAATTGACCTTTGACCTACTTTTCATCATGAATTGAAGTTTACAAATTTTGGTTCNTAGGAAGTCATATACTGGCAATTTACTGTGACTTTGAAATTGACCTACCTTACGATGAACTTAAATTTGATTGTACCATTTTTAGTTATATATATTTTTTGCATATTTTGAAAATTTTTGTTGATTGCATTTTTACAGCTTGTCAAGCACAAGACTGGTGGCTGTGTCCCTTATTTTGTGTATGTGGGGGTCTATACAAATGCGCTTGCTCCAGCTGGTGGTACAATACTCGGAGGCGGTATCGCCTCTCTGATCCTCTAGTGCAGTAATGTTTTAGATAGTTCATCTCTTCTACAAGCAAGAGTAATAAGTTTACACGTTTCAAGTGCCCCATCATAGGGCAGCTCTGGGAATATAATCTTACATGCTCTCATCTGGATGGATTCAATTTTATCAACTTGTTGTTGTGTGAGATCTGGGTGCCACACCTGACATGCATATTCTAATGTAGGTCTGATTACTGATGTGTAAAAACTTCATTGGTTGGAATACCCGCTCTTTTCAAAAGCTTAAGATTGTGTAGCCTTTTACTTGCTTTTTTTTACAAATATCACGACTGATCCTAACCCCTAAGAAGACAGCAGACCCCACTCTCTCAATCCTTTGATTATCTACTAGTAAGGGTGTAGTTTTATGAGAGAAATCAAATATGATCTCTTTGGTCTTGGTAGTATTTATTGTTAGTTTATTGCATGGGACCAGAGAGTGAGTTTTGTTGTTGCATCAGGGAGATTGTCCTGCAGTTCTGTCTTCCCGTAGCTTAGAATTGTGGTGTCATCTACATATTTGAACATGTCACATTTGGTGCTGAGATCGTTAATCATAATGACAAATAAAACTGGACCCAGTTTTGTGCCATGTGGTACGCCAGCATTAATGCATTGCCAGTCTGATTTCACACTACCTATCTTGTCACTTTGTTTCCTCTCAGCTAGGAAGCTGTAAATCCAGTTTGAAATAATTCCTGGGATACCTAATTCAGACAGTTTTTGATTAAGCAGGGTGTGGTCTATTCTAGCGAATGCTTTGGTATAATCAACCAAAAGCATTCTGGCATATTATCCTAGAGTGTCAGTCTGCCTTGCAATAAGGTCAATAGCTTCGATCAGTGCGTGTGTCGTACAGCTCCCTTTCATGCTGCCGAACTGCCTAAGGTCAATCTTATTGGTCACAGTGTCCCAAATCCATTTAACAATAAAACCCTCCAATAACTTAGAGAGCACCAGGACGTATCCTTCACGAACTGATGAGTTGAATATAGCACATACTGGGGCAGCTAGGTACCCTGCTAGGTCATGTAGAATCCAGTTGGCAATTTCGTTGGGACCTGTGGACTTGTGTACGTTTACTTGGAGCAAGGCTTTTTTGGCATCTTGTTTTGTGATGATATATATGTGGCTGGTACAGGGTCTGTTGCTTCCACATGTTTTGGTTCAAGTGGCACAAAGTCATTTGTGACAGATTGTAAGAAAGCACTTATTTTTTGGGTAAATAAGCTGAAATCACTTGCACTCACTGTTAGCCAAGCCCAGTAAGGAATTATTTTGTGTTGTTTGCCCTGTAAGCAACCTTTAGCCATGGTGAGCTATCCTAGAAAAATTATGTTGAAAATAAGATTTTATGTTAATTAAAAAGTGCAATTGTTTTCAATATTTCATTAAACATTGAAAGATGTGGCTTTTAAAAAAGAAATTTATTATTTTACGACAAGTTTAATTTTGATGTAAAAATTGTTGTGAGCAAGTTATAAAAGCTATAGAACAAGCAGGTTGGGGAGTTTATCACTGTGATAAAATGTTTCAGTGTTCACTTGACTTTTCAGAGCAAAACGGGTTCAATAAGCCAAAATGTGTCCAAATTTAAAATAGATCAAGCAACAGGTGAAGTTACTCTAATTGCAAGCCTAGATTATGAAAAAAAACCCACATATCAGCTGGAAGTAGTGGCAAAGGTAAGTCATATCTGGGAAATCCCTAACTTAACTCAACCAGTACCATTGTGCTAAATGTTGTTATTGTTTATAGGACCATTATGGCTGGAACTCAACCAGTACCATTGTGCTAAATGTTGTTATTGTTTATAGGACCAGTATGGCTGGAACTCAACCAGTACCATTGTGCTAAATGTTGTTATTGTTTATAGGACCAGTATGGCTGGAACTCAACCAGTACCATTGTGCTAAATGTTGTTATTGTTTATAGGACCAGTATGGCTGGAACTCAACCAGTACCATTGTGCTAAATGTTGTTATTGTTTATAGGACCAGTATGGCTGGAACTCAACCAGTACCATTGTGCTAAATGTTGTTATTGTTTATAGGACCAGTATGGCTGGAACTCAACCAGTACCATTGTGCTAAATGTTGTTATTGTTTATAGGACCAGTATGGCTGGAACTCAACCAGTACCATTGTGCTAAATGTTGTTATTGTTTATAGGACCAGTATGGCTGGAACTCAACCAGTACCATTGTGCTAAATGTTGTTATTGTTTATAGGACCAGTATGGCTGGAACTCAACCAGTACCATTGTGCTAAATGTTGTTATTGTTTATAGGACCAGTATGGCTGGAACTCAACCAGTACCATTGTGCTAAATGTTGTTATTGTTTATAGGACCAGTATGGCTGGAACTCAACCAGTACCATTGTGCTAAATGTTGTTATTGTTTATAGGACCAGTATGGCTGGAACTCAACCAGTACCATTGTGCTAAATGTTGTTATTGTTTATAGGACCAGTATGGCTGGAACTCAACCAGTACCATTGTGCTAAATGTTGTTATTGTTTATAGGACCAGTATGGCTGGAACTCAACCAGTACCATTGTGCTAAATGTTGTTATTGTTTATAGGACCAGTATGGCTGGAACTCAACCAGTACCATTGTGCTAAATGTTGTTATTGTTTATAGGACCAGTATGGCTGGAACTCAACCAGTACCATTGTGCTAAATGTTGTTATTGTTTATAGGACCAGTATGGCTGGAACTCAAATATTAGTACCATTGTGATAAATGTGGAAGACATAGGTGACCAGCCTCCCATTTTTGAGAAGCCTACATATGCTGCTACAATCCCTGAAGACACCCCAGTGGTGAGTACATATCATAGCAGAGCAATTTAAAATAAGAATGTTATGTTATATACAGCACAAGAACATAATGTGACATACAGCACAATGAATGTAATCTTCCATACAGGACAAAAGGAAGATCACAAAGTTAATGAAATGGTGTCTTTTGGTAAGATCCAGTGAGTCAAACATTTACATTATTTAGTAAACTTTGTACATTTTTTGTGACACAGAACTTGAACTTGTTGTTTTAGGGCACAGAAGTTTTGAGAGTATTTGCGCAGGATGGAGACAGAGGCTTGGCCATCAAAAATAAGATATGCTACAGTTTTGTGAATGGTATGTAGCAAGGAAAGAGAGAGTAAAATGGTTTTAATTCAGTTCCTCTAGCACAACCATTTGCCTTACCCCCTTGCCAAAAACTGGGGAAAATAAAAACCAAAGATCTACAAGAATATTAGTTATATGTATTTCTATAACAACATGTTATTTTTGTTTCCTCATTGTAGGGTCAGCCCTGACTTCTTCTTATGAAGACTTCAGGATAGGGAGGAGCAATGGCAGTATACTTATAGGCAGAAAGTTAGACAGGGACAAGCCAGATGTTATTCAAAAGGGGGGAGTGTTTCAGCTCACAGTGAAGGTACACACAGTGTCTTATTTTGTGTGTGATAAAAGTTAAAACTGAAGCAAATATAAATATTCATAGTAGCTTTTTAACAAGTTGTTGAGGTCTTGTTCATGTCATTTTCATTTCTCAAAGATTTGTTGGCACTATTAGTTCAAATTGATGGAGATAGTTGTTTTACTTATATTTGCACTTTGGTATTTGTTGTCCTTTTGGATATTGGTTTTCCTTTAATAATGAATATCTAGATTGTCTGCTGCACAAAATTTGTTCATTGTAGGCTCAAGAATATGATCCAACCAATGATTGCAGCAGCATCAATAGTACTATAGATGGCACCGAGGCAACCCTTTACATCACAGTACAAGATGTCAATGATGAGACACCAACATTTGGACAAAGTGTTTACTATGCTACTGTGGAGGAACAGTTGAAGGGGATCCCGATTACATTAAATAACTCTGATATCACAGTGACAGACCTGGATTTGGTAAGAATTTCCTTGGATTTTATACCTATATGATCATTCCTGTGTTTTGTCACGTGTTTGATTGCCCTTACTTGTTACGGATAAATGAAGTTAAATACTTTATTATGTTATATATTCTGCCATTTTAATTTATATAAAACACAGTACTTGTATTCTGTTTTGTGAAAAGGTTTTGTAGACTATTATCCACTGAGTGTGCTCCTAGTAAAATTGTAAAGTTAAGCAATATTGAATGTTCTAGGGAGACAATGGTACCTTTGAACTTTATGTCACCAAAAATGGACAGAATTACTCTGCTTTCTCCGTCACCCCGCGCCGCTCAGTGAATGAAGCCATTGTCATTGTGCGAGTGGAGAATGCAACAGCCGTGGACTTTGAGAAGACGAGGAGCGTGACATTCCAGGTACAGTGTAGTGTAAAAAACTGGAAATTTGCTCCCTAGAAAATTACTAAGTCAAGTTACGGTAGTGGCATAGTATTATGAATTAGTTCTAATTATTAATTGTAATAAAAAATACATCACTTAACATTATAAACAGTTCATTTGAGGTGCAATATGTTAAAATAAAGATATAAATCTAATCTAAGAGTTAAACAGTGAGATTTTATTTGTAATTTTAGATTGTTGCCAAGGAAACTCAAACAGCTGAACGTAGGACGAGTAATGCCACCATAGTGTTAACAGTGTTGGATAGAAATGACAACCCCCCAGTGTTTGCCGACCCTGAGCACATAGCATTTATCCTGGAGAATTCTCCAAATGGCACCCATGTGATAACAATTACTGTGAGTAGGCATATGGAGGCTTGGGTAAAAAGATATAGATGAGTTCATAGGATATAAATTTAAATTGCATTTGGACTAAATATGGTGACACCTTCTCTCTGAACTCGTTCAAATGAAATATATGGGGGAATTTGGCTACTGCCTCATATTTTCATTGCCAAAAATTCTCTAAAATAAAGTAAGAAAGTTTTTGGCATACATGATCCACATATTTGGATAAAACTATATTTTTGTCTCAAAACATTTTGATTTAAAATCACCTTTTCCTCTTCATTCCAGGCCACTGATGAAGACACCGCCAGTAATTTTTCAGACATCACTTATAGTTTACAGGGTGGAAGCAACAGGTAATAAACAACAGTTCTGCTATAGAGCGCAGTATGGTAAAGATGATTTTTTATCCAAAATGTGTATTTTATGACAAGCAGTGTGTGTGGTTTCAATCTTAATATTGTTTGACTTTAAGAACAAAATGCAAAATGAGTTTAAGGAATTGGGAATATTTTCTGCTTATGAAAGTTAATTGTATGTAAGTATTGAATTAAAAGACCTGGGCCCATTTTAATAAAGAACGTTTAGCATTAACCAGTGGATAAGCATAACTAGTGGATAAATTCTCCTAACACCCATTAACTAAAAGATGGTTAAATTGTTTTTCATAAACAGTGTTCAAACAGCCAATTAGTTAACTGGCCAGTGTTTAACTGGATAAAATAATTATTTAATTAACTAACAGACTGTTTAAACACTTTATAAAACAAGTTCATCGCTCGTTTAGTTAACAGGGTTTAGGAGAATTTATTGGTTAGTGCTAAACATCCTTTATAAAACTGGGCCCTGTAATTTATCAAAGTTTTTTTATTTGCTCAATTTCTAAATCAATAAATTCTTTTTTTTTTTTTGACATTGAAAAAGACGAAATTTTGAAATGGGAAACTTGATATTTTTTCCTGGCTGAATAAGGTTTTTTTTTTTTACTATATTTAGTTTTGCAATCAACTCCACCTCTGGCATGGTCTATGTGTCTTGTGGGTCTCCAAAAGAGTGTCAAAAGCAACTTGACTTTGAGAAGACCAGCATATATTATATGACCGTTGAGGCCACTGATGGCCGCGGACTTAAAGGTACAACACAGCTCGAAGTTGTCCTGAACGACACCAATGATAACACGCCCAGCTTTACTCAGAACAAATACTCTGGTGTGGTCAAAGAAAACTCAACAACTTTTGAAAGGGAGATTCAAGTCCAGGTACGTATGGTAGGATTAGAACTCTTTAGATTGTGTTTATTTTATGGAAAATTTTCTTTAGAGAGAGAGAGAGAGAGAGATGGTGTTTTATTTGCTAAGTACTGGTCACCTACAGAGAAAATTCAAGGGAATTCTGAATCCATCCTTTTCCAGAAATGTTGAAATATGGAATTTTTTTACCAAGATCGAGTTTTAGTGTGATGCAGGGATTCCATTCCTCTCTTAATCCTGTACTTGTAATGTCATCACATGATTGTAGGATCCTTTTAAGTATATGGTAGTGTGCGTGCATGTGTGTGTGTGTGTGTGTGTGTGTGTGTGTGTGTGTGTGTGTGTGTGTGTGTGTGTGTGTGTGTGTGTGTGTGTGTGTGTGTGTGTGTGTGTGTGTGTGTGTGTGTATGCTTGCCTATGTTTGCATGCATGAATTTCGTGTGTATGTGTATGTATGTGCATACATCTAAGCAAGTGTATGTGAACAGTGTTGGTTAAAGTTTTGTTTCTATTTCCCAGGCCACAGATGAAGATTCTGGACTGAATGGGAAAGTGTACTACAACATCACAGGTGGCGACCCCCTGAGGAACTTTACTATTAACACGACCACAGGGATCATCAGCCTGGCCAGCCCCCTGAACTACGAGGCTATGCCCAGGAACTCTGACGGCTGGTTCCATTTAAATGTGACGGCCACTGACTGGGGCTCCCCACCTCTCAGTGATATGGTACAGGTGGACATAGAAGTGGTGGTAAGATGTTCTATTTGTCCTTTCATTCATCCTTTCTTCTTACCATCCATCCACACATCCATCTATCCACCCTTCCATTTTCTCCATCTATTACTTGTCCAGAGAGTCTTCTGTTTTAGTTGTATTTAAAAAGCTCAAGGGATTTAAAATTTGCTAATATCTCAATTTCCTCATGTACTTTTATTTGCTATATCTCAATTTCCTCATATACTTTTATATCAAAAGTAAACAAAATTAAAAGTAAATATTTGCTCATTTTAGGATGAAAATGATAACGACCCAGTGTTTGTGAATAAGAGTTACACAGCTGAAATATATGAGAATGCAACAACAGGTTTGTGCTGCCCTTTAATATCATTTGGTTAGATGATGTGCATCATCTTGAAAAATTGGGGATTATCTTATTTAGGCTTATTTTCTTTATTTATCATGGTAAAAATTCATTCTAATGAATGTCATATACAGGATAACTGTCAGTTTGTCCACATTAATTTAAATTTTGTAATGTCATTGTGATGTCATTGTAATGTCATTGTTATGTCATCGTGATGTCATGGTGATGGGAAATATAAAGTTACATGATACAAAACTAAAACTGAATCTTAATAACTGAACCACTATGATGTTTATTTTTCCTCTGATTTTCAAAAATTGTTTATGTAAATGAATTTTTGTATTTTTTGTATATAATATTAGAATTAGCTTGATGTGATAACAAATCTGTTGAATGTACAGCTTTCCTTCAGTTCATATCATATGTTATGCTAGTTTTTTTGGTTTATTTCCAGGTGACACTGTATTACAAGTCAATGCAACAGATCTTGATAAACCTGGTGATCCTAACAGTATCATCATCTACCGCATAGAGAGTGGGGGAATGGACAAGTTTAGGATAGAGCCCAACTCTGGGAAAATCAAAGTGGAGAAAGGGGCCAGGTTTGACCGGGAGACTCTGGATGTGTACAACCTCACAGTCCTTGCACTGGATAGGGGAACCCCGCAGCGAAGTGCGTCCTGCAGCGCCATAGTTCACATACTAGATGTCAATGATGAACCGCCACTTTTCCCCATGCCAGAAGCCCGGGCAGAAGTTTCAGAAAATGCATCCATTGGACATATTGTGTACACATACAATGCATCAGACCTAGACAAGAATTCCTATTTAAGATATTCTTTACTGGAATCGTCTGTAAGTACAGCAAAACAGGATTTATTGTTGGGGGGTAGGGGTGGGAGAACGAGAAAACTTCGTGGGCCAAATTTTTTTTTAAATAGTTTCATACATGCATTTCAGAAATCCTGTAGTTATTTTTCATGTACAGTAGATTATAATAAAAAAATATGTCACAAGAACATACAATACTTTACTGGTTCAAGTAGAGTGTAGTGATTTATTTATTTATTTATTTATTTATTTATTTATTTATTTACTGTAAATATTCCAATTAATCATTGAGTACCAAGTTGGATATACTATCCATATTGTCATGTATGAATTGCCCCACTGTTTGTCATGTGATAGGTCAGGTGTCATAGTACTTGAGTATTATGGGATGTATCAAGTGTTTTTGTTAGACGTGTTGAATTTATATCATAGAGGTTAGTATATATATATTCTAAACTACAGTATCTGTTTTTTCATGTTGTCTTTGTGTGATACCATGCTACTGCAGATGCCACAAATGCTGAAACTATTGTAAGACAATTTTGTTTTCAATATTCTAATTTTATCAGAACTATCAGAGCTGGTTTGGCATCCACAGCAACAATGGCTCTGTGTATGTGAAAAACACATTAAACCGGGAAAATCAGAGCGATGTCACCCTGACTGTCAGAGTAGAGGACCAGAATGCATTTCACCCCAGACCTCAGACAGCCACAGGTTAGTAAACTGATGGACCCTAGGGTGACTCAGGGGCCATTCAGAATAAATGTTCCCAGTACTAACTGATCAGCCGACTAAATATGGCCGACCACATTTCAAAAGCAATGCTGCTGCTTCCCGATGGTCTCCTTACCTCTACTCGTGCCACTAAATGGATTAAATCTTAGTGCCGAGGTTTAATTGCTAGGCCCCTGCAGTGATGGAGAGTGTGGAGGCAGGGAGACCATCATGGAATTAGCGGCATTGCTTTTGAACTGGGCTTGGCCATATTTAGTCGGAGGATCAGTTAATACTGGGATCATCTATTCTGAATGTTCCCTCAGACTTAGACCTAGGCTGTATTCCCAGAGCTTTTAGATCGATCTATCCCCGCGGGGAGTCTCACTAGATTACTGTCAGATAATCTGGCTTAAATGTCTGTCCCTCCTACTACAAGCTGTAAGGGGGTAATAAATTTTCGTGTGTCCACCTGGCTGACAGTTATTTAGCGTGAACCCCCACAGAGTTAGGTCGATCTAAAGTAGATCGATCTAATTTCTGGAAATGGGGTCCTAGACATACTGAAGAAGTAGACCATGACAGTTAAAACATTTATGATATCTTTCTTTTTTATAATTTCAGCCACTTTAGTGATAACACTTATGGACTATAATGACAATGCTCCAGAGTTTATTGAGTCCCCCCCAGCAAACTTTACCAAGAATATGACTCAGAATATGACAGTGCAGTATATGTACACTGTCCAGGTCAACGAGAGCGCCACCACAGGGCAACAGGGGAGCAGGGTTGTTACTCTGAAGGCCAAGGACGCAGATCAAGGACAGCGAGTTAACTTCACCATAGTCAACAACACAGACAAGTTTGAAGTCAATCCACTTACTGGTAATTGTTAGCAGCTGTTTTGTTTTTATGTACATTCACAGATGTGTCTGTACATATAGCCGTTGCCTATTTCTGTCGTCGTTGGTGCCGACATTTTTGCTGTGCACCTTCAGTGTTATACAGATAAGATGAAAACTGTTTTACTTTTTTGTATTTAAACTCACAGAACAGATGAATATTTATAAAACACAAGTCAAGTTCGAAAAATCAGCCTGATTGAACCATTTGCAAACCAGCTGGATCAGATTATTTTCTTTTTTATTGTCTGTACACTTGACAGCTTTTTCTTTTTTACCTGGTTATAACAATATGTTGAAGATAAGTATCTGGACAGGTATAAAGATGAAGATCCCTTTTGATTAGTTACGTCTAATTTTCAAAAAAAAAAATAGTTTGTGTTCAAGGTCTGAAAGCTTTTGTATGTGAATTTTTTCTTATAAGGAAAATTTGCAATACAAATTCAGTACAAAAGCTTATGGACGTACAAGTTGATAATTTGGTTTCAGTATATATTGTGTTATAGTATATATTGTGTTATAATTTATGTAGAGTGTGTGCACTGAAGCTGTACTGGTACATATAAAAATGCTAGATATGTTAACTTTCATAAAAGACAAGGTTAAGATTATTTGAATTATACAGTTATTCTGAGGACATTGATAAAAAGCAACTACATCAAATTTAAACAGTTGGGGATTTCTTTATTTGCCTTCTTCATCTTCCTGTGTAAATGCATCAACCAAAAACAACTTGGTTATTTTAGGTGATGTTACTCTGAAAATACCACTGGACAGAGAGCAGCGTCCAGAGGAACAATTTCAAGCCATTGCTGTTGATATCCCGTCAAGTAACACAGGACCCCCTCTGACCAGTACTGCTACTGTGGTTGTTATTGTTATGGATACTAATGACAATGACCCTGTATGGGTTAGTGATATGCCATCGTCTGCCAGCGTCCCAGAGAATGCCACTGTCAACACCCCAGTGCTGACTGTCAATGCCACTGATCTCGATGACGGTGACTATGGGAACGTGACTTATATCATCGAGAGTGGCGATAATGGCAAGTTTAGGATTGATCGTAACACTGTGAGTATTGATATAAATTGTTGGTGTTTTTTTTAATGTTTACTATAAATTATTGAAAAATTACTGTTTTGTTGTTTATTGAATTTGAGTAATTTAATGAGTAATATGTAATAAATTTTGATAAAAGAAGTCTGTTGCTAGATGTACCTTACTGTTGCTGACACTGTTGTACTATTTTATCTAGGGTGTTATAACAGTAGCAGGCCAGCTGGACAGAGAAAACAAGAGCACATTTTCTCTCAATATTGAAGCCAGGGACAATCTGGGTCATGCACCAAGCAGAAAAATTCAAACCCAGATCACAGTGCACATAACAGACATCAATGATGAGAACCCAAAATTCAGTCAAAAATCATATTCTTTCCTAGTAGAAGAGGACAAAGGTGAGAGCTATGTTATAGCAACCATCACAGCCAATGACAGGGATCAGGCTGGGACAGACAATTCCAGATTGACCTATACTGTTGTCCCAGACTCGGGCAATGGAACTGAACTGTTTGCCATCAATAACACAACTGGTGCTGTCCATCCTAAAGCAGTTCTGAATGGTAAACAAGGCTTCTTCTACATGACAATACTGGCCACAGATCATGGCTCTATACCTCTGAATAACAGCACTGAGGTGGAGATAGAAGTTACTGATATCAATGACCATAAACCAAAATTTCCATGGAAATCCATAACCATCAGTGTTAATGAGGTAACTAGATTGTGTGTAAACATTTGATACCTTCTAGGCATTATCTAAACTTGCAATGTTTTTTTTATCAAAGTATTACTAAAAAAGAAATGAATTTAAAATTCTAGAGTAAACAGTGGTCACTTTTGTTATAATAAGCATGACAGCAAAGATTTTTTGTATTATGTTTAAACTAGAATTGCACATTTCAAGGCAACTTTTAAACAAACTGCACTGTTATAAAACTGAAAACAAATGTGCTTGCCTGTTAAATTTGTTCAATTTTTTATCCTAAGAGTTTTTCAGCACTTCTGGATGATATCAGAATGTATCATATGATGATTATTATTCTAGAGTTTCCCTGTCGATGGAAATATCACCACAGTTAAGGCTACTGACCTTGACCTTGGAGAAAATGGCCGTGTCAGCTACCGTCTGCTTAATAACTCTGTAAGCTATCAGGAAAGCTATGAAACCTTTAAAATTGACCCAGAAACTGGGGTATTACGAACAAAAAAGGAGCTGGACAGAGAGACAGTGAATCAGTATACAGTGAGTATCCTTGGTATTATTGGTTTGTAAGTACAACTTATGTGTTCTCATGTCATGAACGATCTATTAATTTAAAGACCTATTTACATCCAGTTTTATTTCTTAGTAATACAGCTGTATCAAAGAGAGTCAAACATGAAAAGCTAGGAACTAATGCCTAAGCAGGGGGAAGCAAACTTTAAAAACTTGTGAAAAGCAGTAAATTTCCCTCTAGTGTATAACTCCATGTTGAAATCTGTATTAAGGTTGAACACTTATTGTTAAAAGTAGCGGAGCCTCTGTTTCGTGTACAGTTATTTTTTACATACTTGTTCTAAAAATGTGCTTTTCGTCATTGAATTAGGTAGTTCATTTACAATCACCTTTTTTTGTTTCCTTCATAAATGTCATGTAGAATCCTGTTAGAATAGTGGTATAAATGTTTTACTATATTTTAAATAACTTTTAGGTCCGAGTAGAGGCATATGATCATGCTCCATTAGGGAAGGCATTGTCCTCTCAGGTGGATGTGATTATACTCATCCTTGACATTAATGATCATGAGCCTACCTTTGACCGTGAAAAGTATCCCATGCCTTCCATTACTAAATATGTGGAAGAAAATAAAAAGGGTGCCAGGGTTTTCAGTAATCTGAAGGCAGACGATGAAGATGTAGCTGCAGTAATCTGTTATTGGATTGTAGGTAAGTAGATCACTCCTGGAAAAGGGGTGAGAATTGTTTTATGGTGATATCTGTTAGCACACTTAAATTTGTAGCACATTTTCTGCAAATTTGCGGGAAGGAATATTAGCATACAAATGAGGCCTGGAGACTTGCTTGCAAACTTTCTTGCAAACTGTAATTCTGCAAACAGTTTCATACAAACTGTTTAGTTTGTTCTAAATATGCTGCAAACTTAGAATTTTGCCAAGGGATATTAATAATGCATGGCATTTGCTAAATATGTTTGCATACAGAGTCATAGCCAGCAAATTTAACCTAGGCATGGTTTCTTATATAAAGATGAACATCAATTGGCACACTGCTGAGAAATACTGGCCTAAAAATGTAGAAGAAATATGTAAGAAACAAAATGAGTAAAATAAAGCATTTGTTGCCTGTTAAAATTAGTCCTGACATCATGTGCTGATGAGATGATGATGTTGATGTTTTATGCTCAATGGTCACTTTGGAATTGGCCTTTTAAGCTGCCCAGGAGCATCTTGAATTTTGATTTGTGTCTCCCAAAATTCTGTCTCAAACTATCTCCTTTTTCAGTTCAATTTTTTAGCAAAATTGCAAATTATATTTTTAGAGGGAAACAAGACACTTTTTGAGGTAAATTATACCAATTCCAAGGCCAACATCAGCTTAAAAACAAATATGTCCCTTGACCGTGAAAAGACAGCAAGGTACACACTGGTTGTGGAAGCCAGTAACGACTGCGCTAATGAACCAACCACTAAGAACAAAGATGCTCAGGTTGTTATTGAGGTCCAGGTTCAAGATGTCAATGACAACCCACCCACGTTTAATAAGCACCTCTTCACCGCCGGCATCACTAAAGAAGTGGAGCCCCCTGCTACAATATTAGAGCTGAAGGTATGTATTGTTTCTTCTGGTTATTGATACCAAGATTGAAGCAATGCTGAGAACCTCAATGAGCAGATATGTATTTCACCCTTATCTCTTTTGCATAGAATTTTGGGTGGGTATGTGCATGTATGTATGCATGTGCAAGCCCGTAGCCAGAAATTTCAAAAGGGGGGTTCTTTTTTTGAAAAAGTGGACCTTTTNCAAACCTCTCGAACCCCCCCCCCCCCCTGGCTACGGGACTGATGTGCTTGTGTAAAAAAGTGTCAGAGGACAACACAAGTGGCTGGGTGAGGGGGGTCCTATACCTATATATATATATATATTACTACCCCTGTATATCAGGGTCATTTGATACTTCATCAGTAGTAATGTTCTCTCCTCATTTCCCAGAATGAAGTGGTGGACCGTGACATAGGCAACAACAGCCGTGTCCAGTTTTACATGGTGCCTGGCAGTATGAACATCAGTAGTGATCTGAAACAGAAGATAGGCAGCAAAAACCCTTTCCTGGTGGACCTCAGTGGCAATGTCAAGTCTGACATGTACTTTGAGAGTGACATGTTCGGCTATGTCGACTTCTTTGTATATGTCAATGATTCTGGAGGGTACAATGACAAGGCCAAAGTATCGGTATGAAACAGTCATTGGTATTATGAATGTAACATTCTTCAATTAATTCTCAGGGCCCAGTTTTATAAACTTAAGGACGTTTAGCACTAACCAGTGGATAAATTCCCCTAACACCCGTTAACTAAAAGATGGTTAAATTGTGTTTTATATACAGTGTTCTAATGGAAAACAGCCAATTAGTTAACTGGCCAGTGTTTGACTGGATTAAATAATTATTTTAAGGTCAGCTAACTAACAGACTGTTTAGGTCTGGTTAGAGTTAAACACTGGTTAGTGCTAAACACCCTTTATAAAACTGGGCCCAGCTCTTCACAGTTATAATAATTCATTATATTCATTGTTATGGTACTGTTGAAGGAATATATGCTCCATTTATTTATTTGCTTATTTACTTTTTATTCACTTTGTTTTAATTGTTTATTTACTTATTTATTCACTTGTTTGTTTGTTCCAAGACTTATGTTAAGTGGATGTTATCATGCATGATAGTTTTAATTTAATGACTGACAGATTCTTGCTGTGTAACCTAAAAGATAGATGATTATTTTTTGTACTTCTGGACATCAGTAATATTGTGAGTTTGAATTATGTATGTGTAAACAGTATGCTGTTTATTTTTCAGATTTATTTGATAGGTTCCAGTCAACAGATCAAGATTGTTTTACCTGGTACTCCAGATGAGGTCAGACTGAAGAAGAGAGAACTTGAAGAGTAAGCAAAGATTGGAAAAATGATAGTTTTGAACAATTGCGTAAAAGAAAGATTAAATCACGTACTGGAGACTAACCTACAGGTGACTTCTGTCAAATGACAGCAGTGACAGTTGACCCTGACCCTGGGAGATGCACAAAACAGCATAGCCTATACCACCTGTACGTTACCATTCAGTATGTGATTTAATTTCACTTACTTTAATTAATTACTGATAGTCCATACCATACTATGATAAGAATGAAAGCACTTTGTCATTGTCTTCTTGATACAGTATTGAATAGCATGCTTTGATTGGAATGTTTTTCATGGCCCTATGTTTCCAGATATCTCTCCAACATCACAGGAGCTATCATTAATGTGGACAAGTTTGTAGAACATGACCCTACAGGGAGTAGTAGTAGTAACCTCAAAATAGATAGGTAAGAACTTGGGTTTTTAATTACATCCACTTTCTTATTTAAATGTTAAGTTCATTTAATAAATAAAGTATTCTAGAATTGTGAGTTATTGTTTTTCCCTGGTATGTGTCCATGAAGATTGGTCTAGTGTTTTGGACATTGATATATATATATATGCAGATTATCACCTGCAGTCTGCTGCATCTGATATTTTAATTATAATCCCTATCACCATAAAAATCTTTGATTTTTTTGCCATAAAATGAATTTAAGTAGAGCACATTTATAATATAAGGACATATTCTAAAGTAGAGGTAGAAGTACAGTATATCACATAAATAATACACATAGCTAATAAACACTGCTAATAACTACTGTCACAAATACAGGAATTATCACATATTTACACACAATACAAATTATTTGTCATGAAACCTTTTCTTTGTAGAACTGATGTTTATGTCCATGCTATACAAAGAGACACAAAACAAGTCCTATCATCTGATGCTTTGGTGGGGTAAGTAACTGCTGCCACATTGACTTAAAAATAGTAAATGAAAAAATGTTTGAATGGTTGCACTGTGACTGTTACTTATATAGTGCTTTTTATGTTGATTTGAATGATATAAAAACGTGTCTACGTATATCTTTTATAATGGCCCTTCATATCAATTGCCATATAATGATATTATTATTATAAATATACATGGGGAAATATTAATGTTAAGACATTTTTGTTATAATAAAGAGGCTGTAGATTTAATTGATCCTGTATTTATCTCTCAGTAAACTTATATTGTTTTGTTTGTTTTTCAGTGTACTAGAAGCAAATTTGGACCAGTTGACTGCATTTTATAAAAGATTTGGCGTTCATGAAGTCACTGTAAGTGCATCTTCACAAATTAAAAACCAATTTCTTAAAGAAACATTTACATAATAACCAATTTTAGTGAGTTTTATGATTGAACAGCATAATTTGATACAGATGTGCCATACTAAAAAGAATTCAACTCCATCATTTGTATTAAAACATACATTAGACTAGAGATTCATGCAGGACTGCATGTCACAGAGAAAGATGGTGTGGAATTTTGTTAGTTCTTGTCCATATTGCAATAGATTCTCAGCAAATACCTTAAGATACAGTGTTTTAAAATGCATGAATCATGTGAGATTGGAATTGCACAATGAAAAGTAGCTTAAATGTGACCAAATCATCTTTTCAAATAGTTGTTCATGCCAATGACTCAACCCAAAGCCTAATTCTTGCTGTTTTTGGAGATAATAATTAAAAAATCCTAGCTAATTAATATCCCTTAGACTCATACTTAGATCGATCTAACAGGATCGATCCTGCTCTAAGAGTTTTTTTATTAAATTGCTTTCGGCTTTAGTGGCTTTGATGGCTGGCATGCCTTCTGAAACTGCTAAACCATAATTGCTCCTAGCAGCTTCAGTAGGTGTGACAGACATCTTAGCTGCTTAAGTTAATTGCAATTTAGCGAGGCTCGTCTCGGAGATAGAGCGATCCACAGTTAATTTAGGGTCTGGGTATGGTCCCTTAGGCCAGTTAGTCTCTTTTGTTTAAATAAAATTACCTCAATTCAAATCAATTTGATGTATCACCCAGTGAGTGCTGGGAGACTCATGCTTTTACATGGAACTACTTCTTCAGTAGCTGTGAGGATTAAATATATTGTTTTGATAGACCATACCTAGGACAGTTATATTAGAGCTTGAAAACTTGAATACATGTCTTATAAATGATAGTATTCCAGTCTAAACCAACAGAAATATTCACCAATATAATATATCTTTGATCCAGAAAATCACCCCTGAGGAACCACCTGTGGAGGGTCTGGCTGAGCCGTTGAGGATGGCTCTCCTGATCACAGCACTGGTACTGCTGCTGCTGCTGCTTATCTTGATAGGAATGTTCTTCACTGCCAGGAGGAAGTAAGTAACAGATATATAAAAACGAAAATTCATGTGATCTGTCGATGAAATGTTTGCAAATGTGCTCATGTACAGAAATGTTTTTTATAAGCTTTGGATAATAGTAGTAGTAGGACTGCATGTAGTAAGACTGTTTTTTTTTTATTTGCCCATGGAAACAAAGGTGACCTTAGCTGGACTGAAATGTCTACTGTGTGGTCACAGATGAACAGTTCTGTTTGATAATGATATGCTTTTCATCTTTACTTTGAAATTTTTCTGCTTTTTTTACAGATACAAGAGGAAGCTCAAAGCTGCCACAGCATATGCTTACAGTAAGTTCAGTTTCATTTCCTCCTGAAAAAAGGAAATACAAAAAAGCAAAAGAAAATGCACAAAGCTGACGTGTCTTTTACATATTACAAATTACTATATTTCTATATTATAAGCATTTCACAACAATAATAAGTCTCTACATAGCAATCACACTAATATAATAAACTGTCACTTCTCTTCAGATACAAATGACAATGGTTTAAACCATGTGGATCTTGTACCTGGGACCAATTTACACACATTTGAAGGGTAAGTTTTTAGCTTATATTTCTACAATAGATTTTTTCACTTACTTTTTCTTTGCAAGG
>NW_019774139.1:5347-18525 GCF_001039355.2 Lingula anatina
TTAGTTATCTCATTTTTTTTATTTCTGTCAGGCATGTAGGCGACTGGGGAAACGTAGAAAGAGATTCTGATGGAAATGTTGTAACAGCTTTCTTGGACTCTGTTGCTTCACTTTGGGGACCAAACACTATTATTGGAAGGGCCATTGTTGTGAGTAGTCTCCAATATAAATAATAAGCAAGTACCGAACACCGCATCTTATAAAAACAAAAACAAGGGCTTAGACAAAATTAATGTCATCTAAGTGAAACTTCATAAAAAATTTGAAATGGGGATTTCAGAATACAAAACATTAATATGCCCTTAATGTAAAGACATAACGTGATATTACACTCTCAGTCTGTACACCGTGTCATCTTCTCATTACAAGAACTATATACTATTTACCAGATTCATGCCAGTGAAGATGATCTGGGGCGTGGAGGGGACAAGGGAAGTAGCCTGAGCGGCAACGCTGGACCAAGGTTGGCCTGCTGTGTGATAGGAATTTCTAATGGTAACAACCTGTTACAACAGGGATGATAAAAACTGGACAGTTTAGCCAATTTTAATATTCAGATTCCAGTGTTATTAAAATTTGATCTGTATAGTAATCAAGACATACTAATCAAATAACACTAGAGACTAATTTCATGTGTATTGCAGCTTATCCCATTTACACCTCAACTGAGAGGTTAAAGTCAGATTATTCTGAATGCTTACTGGATTATACTGCACCAAAATATTTTTGATGTTAAATAAAAAACATGTCTACATTTAGAAATTGGTGCATTTTTTTCTTTATTTACTTTCCCTAAATGAGTTTTACAGATGCATGATGTTAAATGAAAAAAAAACAGTTTCAAAGTTTTTTCTATATTGCATGATTTATATGAATACACCACAACCCTTCTTCGTTCTTCATTTTTAACTAATGGGCATGTGTATTTGAAAAATAAAGGGGTAAAACAATTATCATAATGTTGCACTTTTTAAATAGTTCACCAAACATAAGCTTTGGTTAAACATAGTTTGTAAATGTTTCCAAGCTTGCGCCTGGCTGTTGCCTAGTAGTTGGGCTTGCTCTAGTAACTGCTGGTCATTAGCAATCAACTCCCCATGCAGCTGTAATTAGAATGAAATTTACCTATTTAGTCTTAAATCATGTATATTTTGTTGAAAATAGAATATAAAAATCAATGAAACATAACAATAAGATTTGAATTGCAGCTAGGTTGTGAAAGTGTTAAATCTCACAAAACACAAAAATAGTTGTAAAACATCAGAATTTCCAGTAGTGTATGTGTATCTTAATCACAGTAATTTTGAAGATCAGTAACTTAAAACTCTTGGTAAACCTTCCCATAACATAATTAACACAAACCTTAAGAAATAAACCCAGATAAGCTTGTGCAAGTTCAAAGTCCTTTTTGGAATCCAGAACATCGCTGATGAACTTCAGGAACTGCACCATCAGGGCTACAGACCCCCCTGCCTCTGGAGCCAGACCCCTTAACTCTACGTCAATGGCTGCAGGACTGAGCTCCTTCAGCTTGGACAGTACTTCTGATGCTAAAATGGAGATAATTGCCTTTGAAGATAGAACGTTTGGGACTGAAATCATTACTGATATAAAGTTGTTGATTTCAACAGCAGAGATAATGTAGCAGACTAGTACCTGGATAGGATAGATGAACAGTTAGTCTTTCTCCAAATTTGTAAACAATATATACCCTCTCCATATCAGTTTGACCATTCTCTCCCCCCCCCTCACCAATCAAAAAAGCTAAATAAATAAAATGTCTTTGCTGATGTAGTTATTCAAAATGGTGATCTGAATAAAAAAGAACTTACTGTTCCCATTTGATGCTGACATCTTTAACAATTTTCCAAATTCTGTCAAGTTTTGAGTTTCTGTGAGTTTGGAAATATGAGAACCCTCCTGAAAGGTAGTTAGAAATTATGTAGAAAAACGTGTGTAATTAGTCACAAATTTAAACACTTCACATTGACCAATATATTATCTTTCAATGATTAATGACTTTTAAGTTACTCATTATAATTGTTTATGATACTACCTTGGACAAAAGAACTGCAATCTCAAAAATAAGTCAAGATATAATCATTTGAAATTCTTTGATATGAATTACGTTACATATCTGGACCTCTATACATTTCAAGCCTCAAATTCATACAGGTACAGACTCCACTTTCTATACAATAACCTTGTTAGCAACAATTCCTTCATCTGCTGGTGCAAACTTGAACTCCAGTCCTGGTACAGTAGGGAGGAAGAACGGGGCAGATTTGGGCACTTTGGGTGGTTCTTTGGGTTTATTCCTTTGCTACAAACACAAATAATCATCATAAGAGAATCTTATATAACCTGACAAAAATAATTTTTGGGAAGAGGGAGGTACTCTGAAATATTCAAAATTTATAGTTCAGGTCTAATCAATATATCACCTTTAAGTTGAGAAAATCTGTTATAGGCCTTTGGAAAAATAATTTTAAAAAAGAATGCTGCTCTGAACTGCTATAAAATTGCTTGTTAATGTTATTCAGGGTTTGATATTTCCAAAATACTCTAAAGTAATTTCTTATATATGATCACGTTCCAAAGGACTAGCATGTCAACACCTCATCAAACAAAATGTTATATATATAAATAAAGATGTAGTGTACCTTGATTATGTCAAGATGGAGGAGATTCTGCCACCTAGAGTTGGGAAGAAGTGACAAAGTGACCAACTCATCCGATATCTGGGCTGGTGATTTGAAATCTGATGTCACATATTCTACATCCTCCTCTCTCTCTTCTGGAGCACCTTGATATAAATTGGCATTTTTGTAAAAAAAAAAAAACACGATCAAAACAAAAACAGAGAAACACAGTATATGGTAAAATATGTGCACTTTTTAAATTAACTGTTGTTGTAAGCATCATCTAATGATTTTAAAAAAATTCTAAGTGACTGAAGATTATATTATAATATAATATTTTGAATTTCTTACAACCCACACACTGATCAACTTGACAGAAATCATTCTCACCAACCAAATTCATTCTTACTAAATTATAAGTGCATTACTTCCACATGTATTACCTTGAGACTTTCTGCTGGTGGATGGCATCTCCATTGTGACTGGTTCAAAGTCACTAGGCAGTGGCCTGAGAGGGACATGTGTGTACAATGTCTTGTTTGACCACAGATATATCCCTAGGTCATCTACATGGGTGGTGGCCAGAAAGTCACCAGTAGAGGACATGGTCAGACTGGTCACTGCGGCATCCAATGCAAAGCAATCTAATAACCTGTACAAAGAGGTTCAATGATTTTTAAAAATTTAAATGATACAATAAAAAAATTGAAGAAAAATATAAACAAGAGATCACGACCATGTCATGTTTTAACCCTGCAAAAGTCAAATATATGAATCAATGTTAATGATCTCAAAAACATAATCACTTGCAATTAATTGCAATATCTTACGTGAGTATCATCAAAAACCCACTGTTATTTTCACAGAAGTAACAACATGACATTACCATAGTCTTTATCATCCCTTACCGTCCAGTTGGAAGGTCCCATGTCCTGACCAAAGCATCCATTGAGGCAGTGACCAACCATCTGGAGTCTGGACTAAAAGTCTGTTGTATACAAATATTGAAATCATTTTATTGCATATTCATAGTGCTATTGCCACATGTACAAAAGAACCCTTCCCTTTTTTTCATATAAAACCTGCCAATATTTAGGTTAAAGTAGAAAAAGCAATTCTTTTACTTAAATTACAAAACATGGAATGTGTTATCGTACACATTTCAATTTAGACGTAAAAGAAACATTATTTTATCAAAGATGTCATTAAAACAATTTCACGCATCCACATACATTTGTGGCTGTTTGTTTTGTGACCCTCACCATGTCATTCACTCTATTTGTGTGCCCCTCAAAGCGCCTCACTACCTTCCTGGTTTCAATGTCTATGATAGATATGCTGAAATCATCACACGCTGCAGCTAACATACAGCTGGAAACAAATTAAACCACTTTTGTTATTTTTTATAAAGTATCTTTGTTTTAAAAAATTACCCTGTAAATGCACAAATATAAGCTTCAGACTG
The DNA here is from genome assembly GCF_001039355.2 of Lingula anatina. The sequence goes on from NW_019774139.1 coordinate 9,455, forward strand.
TACCATTTTTTCAAGTGCCTACCTGTGTCTCTTATAAGGTCAGGATTAAAATCTATTTATAATTCATGGAGATAGCATCATATTTGCCAAAAACAACACCTTACCTTTCTCTGTGTAATAAAATACTGGCAACCTGTGCTTCCACTTTGAGTGTCTCCAACAACTGCTTTTGCTTGAACTTCCAGAATTTAATTGTGAAATCTGCTCCTGCTGTTACTGTGACTTGATTCAGACTATCTACAGCTACTCCTCTTACAGCACCATCATGGGCTAAAACAATAAAGCAAATTCATCTGAAATCAATAGTGAGTTCCATCCTGTCTTTAGAATTTTGCAAGTACAGAACATCACAAACGTGTTTAAACCAGTTTCACCCTAACACCTTTGCTAGTGCTATAATGGGGCTTGCTATGCAAGTCCCATTTGTCTATTGTTTTTTTTTTTTTAATGTTTGGCATCAATCATAACCAACAGTTAACATGGTGATATATCCTGCAAGTAGTAAAACATTTTTGTTCTACACCTATATAAACACACACACACACAAACATGCGCACTAAAATAACCATGTAGGGAGACAACAACAAAAGAATAGAAAGTAACAACTGAACAGAAAACCTTACCAGAAGGATTGCCATAAGAACCTCTGTGTAGTCCTGACTGCATGTTGTAGACGTCCACATGGCCTGAGCTGTACCCTATCAAACCAAAGTTGCCACACGATGTCAGGCATACACACTAGGAGAAATTGAAAATACATTAGAATACGTACATTTGATGGACATACAAATGAGCCATATAATTCGATACCTGCATATTCTTTTACTTTAAGAATAAAGACCATTAAATTAAAATGGTCATAATATATTGAAAATTAACTTATTCCTTAGTTTATTACAAACATATCTATAACACACACTGTCACACATTTACAATTAGAAAAAACACCATTTTTTCATATTATCCTCTTGCTATAACATATTTATCTCTAAAACAATGGTATACTCAAAAACCTATACGTACCAGTGCCACTGTCCCACCATGTTCTTTACTGGTCAGTCTCTGATGTGCCAGCCTGTGTTTGCCCATTGATGACCTCTGGCAATTCCATGTGGTCACTTCTCCAAGACCTCTGTGGCAGGCAAGTATATTATCCCAGTCACTTTGTCGGGATATCTCTGAAATGAAATTTAAATAAACAACAACTCTTACACTGCAATGTGTTACATTCAAGAGCTCTGGCACAATTTGTCACCTGAATGTGGTGTAAAGTATAACTATCATCCGTTGCATGAAGTTCCAAAGTCACAGGCACCACTAAGTCCAGAGTCTGACAAAAAGGACATGCTGTGGCCCATGTCACAAAACCACCATAAGTAACCAAAAGTAAGTAAGTACATATATTTCTGGGAATTGATGCAAAATCTGTGAGTTAACCATTCATTAAGAATTTTATAACAATAAACATATTATACAACAGAATACAAACACAATTTCAAGCTTAACATTTCACATGCTGCTATTTCATCCTAGTAAGCACCTGAGTCAAAGTCTGTGATGGGAGGCATCATGTGTTGATCCAATTTTAACCCAGTCTTCTTGGTTTCTGCTTTGTTATATGATGCTCTTCCCAGGCTCTTATTGTGCCTGTCATGCACTGTTGAAAATGACCTCAGAGTACTATCCTGACCTGGAATATTGCAATTTAATATGCAGCATTCTTCATATGTTCCCCTAGTTTGCATCAAATTTAAAAATAAATCAATAAATAAATAGACCCAATCTGGTAGAAAACAGTGTATGATAATTAAAGCTATTGTAAATAGATAAGGAAATATGTTTATCATGAAAGTATTTCATAGCAAATTCATATCAAATTATTATTACCCATACTTAATCTTTGTACATACCTGCACTCAGGATATTCTGCCCATTATTGCCATGGAAACGGACCTTTGAAGGAGGGGCACTGTGTCCAGTGCGTTGTCGTAGCAACCTTCCTCCACCATCTGGCTGGTCAAATATCCACACCTACATCGAAATGTGTATTCAAACAATATGTTAAGACATTTCTATGATATGAAAACAAAAACATTTGAATATTGTTTAATCACTAAAATATTTACCTTTTTCATATACAAAATGGCAATATAATTTTAAGTAAAACATGTCCACATTGATAGTCACTACTTTGCCTAGTCTGGCATAATAATCACGACAACACATCATATCTGAAAATGAACAACAAAAAATTACCTTGAGTGAATTATCTGCAGACGAGGTGACCATTAGGGGTTCTGATGGAAGACATTTCATTCCTGTTACAGACCCACTGTGGGCCCCTCTCATCTGACTCAGCAGCCTCTTTTCCTCCAGGTTCCACAAGGCAATGTGTCCTGCCACACTGCCTGTCGCCATTACTGGGGAGCCATCTACAATAAGAAACCAAGAACTAGTAAATGTACATATAACTACAGCATATGAGGTTTAAGATCACCTTGGGCAGCATGTTATAGCATAGACATCTGACTCAGATTTTTCTTGTTTGTTGATTCTGAAGTATCAACTACTACCACCACCCATGTAACCGTGTCACCCAACAAACCACTGATTGTACTTTCATTAACTCTAGGATGTAAAAAGGACTTTAAATATTTCTTCATCTTATCTCAGCACCTGTTCTGAATGCCACAGTAGTAACTGGACCCCAATCCTGCATGAATTTCATCAGAGTCTCATCATATTTCAAATTATGCAGAATTACTTGTCCATCAGCTAAACCAATAGCGGCCACATCTACAGCTGGGGCCTAAAATGAAAAGAGCATGTTACAAAACATGCTAAAAGTTTATTTTCCAGTGTTAATGTTTATATGACATTCTAAAACTTCTGGAACAATGAATAAACAGATTGTACTTACAGTCTTTAAAATTAATTTAGAATACAATGAAAAAGAGCTAAATTAACAGAAATTTACCACTCATTATAGAAATTTTGCTTTATCAGAAAAAAATTCTTACCTTATTTAAGATTTAGTGTACAAATCTTAAAATCTACTACTAATGTCCATAATAATTTTTTAATCAGAATGTAATGTACAGTACGTATCAAATGATTGTCTGGGATGAATTGCTATTCAATGCCTATTTTGTCTGACCAAGGGCTAACCTGTTCTAAAACAGTAACAGCTTGTTTCCACCCTGTAAAACTGTAGATCAGTTTCCCAGTTTTGATGTTCCACAGTTGTAAAGCGCCCTGCTTGCTGCCAAGCAAGATCTTGTTCAGGTAAGTGCTAGGGTGAAATGCAGCTGTGATGGCAAAAACCTCCTTCTCAAAACCAAGGGAAGAGTATAATTCTAAAACACAAAGATATATCACAAAATAAATCTAAAAAAAATAAATAACATATTTTTACATTCCGTAAAAAAATATCTGGATATCAGAATATGTATAACTCCTTATGCCAATCTAATTTTGTAATTAACGACAGCCATACATGCATTCAAAATGCTTGTTGCTCTTAAGTGATAGAAAAAACACTAAATACTTCCTTCACACCTACCTTCACTTTGAATATCCCATATATTAACATAACTGTCTTCATCAACTGATATTAAATGGTTACCAAATGGTAAGAGAAGGATCACATTGCTCTCATGGCCCTCATAAGTGTGAGATACCTAAATGAGACACAAATGTCAATTTATCATATGATTGGCAGTATCGGCAACTTGTTAAACATTTAAATATACAGATAACTGAAAAAAAAAAGGAATAATAATCATTATAAATTTCATCAGAAATAATATAGTTCAGTTTAATGCACCATTATGTTCTTATTCACCAAGAAGGTTATCAAGGGGGCCCATTTTTAAGGCCTGGATGTCAGCAAGAGCTCAAGAATGAAGGGGCTGAAGGGCAGGGTCATCCCTGATGAATCTTTCCAGCAGTGCACAGAGGTGCAACAGAGAAATGTAGAAAAGTGCATTACACCTGAAGAGAACTTCGAAGGGGAAGTGATGCAGTTTGCTATCATAATAAATTGTTTGTGATACCAGCCCCGTTACTTTTGAGACACACATCATATTATTGGAATCTTACATTGTCCTTTTAAGAGACATGTGCACAGAGAAACAGTTAGATGTCACAACAGCTATGTTTAGTGAAGGTCACAAGCAGGTTATCAGCAGCCATTTACCTCCCTTCCTCTTGTGAAGGCCCTAATGACATTCTTACATCCAGTAAAGACAAGGTAGGCATCTACAGCAAGGCAGTTTATATCATCTGGATGAGAATTGCCTAAAAATTTTAACGATAAGACACTGACTTAAAAAAAAACACATCAATGATTTTTAATAAATGTTCTCTTTTTAAAATTATTTTCAATAGTATCTTCAGCAAATATAACATTACTTTTGATTATGAATTATGATTATTGATCATTAAAACGTATATGCTCATAAATAAGCATAAAGAACAATCTTGAACAGACACCAAAGGAAGCTGGGGTAGCGTTAGCAATTTTTTTCACTTAGCCAAATCACCACTTTTTTGTCAATTTGCTATCCAAATGACTATAATTTAACTAAAACAAGTCAAATTAAGCCCTTTTTGTTTAGCCAATTTAAGTCAGTTTTAACATTTGGCTAAATTGGCGAGTGTTAGCGCTACCCCAGGGAAGTGTCTATATACCACCAATAAGCAGACTTAAACAAGGAAGTATGAGCAGAGTTAGAGACACTTATGTAAGAAATAATTGAAAGAACCACATACAATTTCTGCTAATGCACAGGTCTAAAATAAAATAACATTCAAGTTCTTATAATATACTTACTAACACTCACAATTCCTAGTTTGGAACACTGGAAATAAAATGATAGCAAAATAGAATTATTGTAACAAATCACTTTAATCCTGCCTGACATAAAATATTAAAGAAAGTAATAAAGAACTTAAGTGCAGGTTATGGTTTGAAAGGAAACATACATGTAAAAAGGGTAAACTCTGTAGTATGCTTCTAAAATGAAAAGGCATGTAACCGGCATCACAGAAATGTTTCTACTAATGACAGATGCTGCCAAATGAAACTGCAGATTAAAACAAAAATATATATCAACATCATCACCAAAACAATGGGGTATTATGTATATTGTCTACAACTTCTACAGTAACTCAACAACTTACGTTGTAAGTATGGAATGCTTTTCCGACACAAGTCACGACATAATTCTCTTTATGTTTCTGGTGATATCGCACGGCTAGAGGAACATGATTGCTATTGAAGCCTAAGGCTCGATATCCACAAAAAATTCGACTTGGCGAACCCATTTTTACGTCCAGAAACCAGGAAAACAACACATGGTTTCAACTGCAAGTACTCACATGTACACAATGACGAACAGACAGACGATCGAAAATGAGGCTCGGATTTCCCTTCCGGTAACGGTTTGTAGCCTACCAGAAGATGATCGACACACTGGATTATCGTTTTTTATCATGATAACGTTAACGTTTTGCAAGCGTACTGACATCTGTGGGGTAAAATAATATTTCTTTTAATATGACAGGAAGTGTATGGTTATACATCTTGGTCTTGATGGTGGATAGTCTGTCTTTTTGTATAAATGAGCCCACGGCAGAAAATGAGGCACCCAGGGGCACCTGTTCAAAGGCTGTGGATGGTGTACATTGTGATGAAAATGTAGTTGTTGGTGAACCAGGGCAACTTGAGTTGACAAGGCTTGATGGTGTTGAGGTAAATTAATTTATTGTTTTTTTCAGATAAAAAGTTGTTAGGCCCATATCGTTCTCATCTGGTCAATATTATTATAATTATTTTAATAATGATAAAATACACTTATTATTTAATTTTATTGAAAATATATAAAATATATAATATTTTTAAAGATATTCATAGATAGATTAAATAAGGAAGACATTTGTAATAGTGTAAATTTTATAATTTTCTAACTATTACCAACTTGAAAACATATTTTTTTTCTGAATCAATATACCAGCATATGTGAGGGTAGGGAATACCCCCCCCCCCCCCTTAATCACCAATCACCATGATTAAAACAGCTCAATCACCAAGATATGTTCAGGCCAATCACGTATCACCAAGAATTCCTGAATAGCGTTCCATGCAGAATATTGGGCTCAAATAATGCATCACGCTCGAAAAATAAGGCCAGTCACACAGAACACAAAAGGTATTCCCTACCCTCATATGTGCCTTTTCTTTTCTTGTCATCTTACTGTTGCATGTTTAGGTAGATGAGACTGCCTGACAATGCAAAGTCTCATAAGTCTGAAAGTTCATTGGTTTAAAGAATGAAAAAGTTTTAATTGTTTGGAATAAATTACATCTACTTCAAAAGATTTTTTTTTTTGACAACATCACTGATGGGATTTGCTTTTTTTTTTTTTTTTTTTGGAATGACTGCCATTTGAGATCAAACCAATATACTTGTGGACAATTTCAAAAGGTTTGGGATCAGAGAATGTTTAGACCTTTGATCCTTTGGGTCTATATAAAGGCCCCATTCATAATGGATGATATGAGTACTTACTGATCTGCCGACTAAATATGGCCGATCACAGATCAAAAGTGAAGTCGCTGATTTCTGATGGTCTCCCTGCCTCCACACATGCTGTTGCTGCAGGGGCCTAGCAATTAAACCTTGGAGCTGAGATTTAATCCGTTGTAAGTTTAATTTGTTTTTTTCAATCATGAATTTCTATTTGACATCCCTCTTTGTTTATGACCAGGAGGGGTATGTAACATCCTTGGACATAGAACCAGGAAGATCATTGCAGTTGAAGACTCTTAGTATGAAGCCACTGGTATTTGGTAAAACGGAGTGCTTATTTCATATTTCATTTTATTTTTTAGAAGAATATTTATGGTAGTAATTTTTTAACTTGCATTGCATTTGAGACAATAAAAATAAATATGATATATTATGCAGAATTTTTGTAGCTTAAGTTTTCTCATTTGAATTAATAAATTATGCAAATATTGTGAACATTTGTATTTTAGAAATTGTGGACTTCTTGACAACAAGTGAAAGTGACCATTTCATAGCCCTTGCTAACAACATAGGTCTGCAAACCAGCAAAACTCACAGTGACCGAGCCAATAAAAACTCGTTCACTTTATTTGACCAGGATGGAAACAGGAGACTTAGCCTAGATGAGGTTTGTAACAAAGATGTGAAACACCTTTCAGTTGGTGATGTATCTTGCATCATTATTTTTAACTAAAATTGGCTAACCTCCTTCATGAAAAAGTTTATCAACATACGTACACATCTTAGCTTGTGAATATTTTGTCACACTTGTAACAATTATAAATGAATTGATTCATATGCTCAACAAGTCTATAGTTCTTTTGATATTTTGCACTTTGCATTCCAGATGAAGCTAACCATAGAAAATAGTTTTGATGTTTATCTAGACCATGAAGATATAAGAAAAATGTAGGTCAGAATAGACAAAAAGCAAACAAGCTCATTTATGCTTTCTGTGATTTTTATTGTTTGTTTTTGCTATTCTGTTCCTAAATACATGTACCTCTTATCACTTTTTTCCTAAAGTTTCAAACATCAGTTACAACTTCTGATTAAATGTTATTTTTACAAAATATACTATTATGTGATAAGCATGACTTTACAGTAAATGCATGTATAAAATGCTTCTCAGAGATTTATTGACATAATTTCTATAATAACTTAGTAAGTTTACTGTTATTTCTCTTGCAGGTACACGGACTTAGACATGGACCAAGATCATGACAGTTTGTATCCATTATTTTGGCAAGCATTTTATCTCCAATTAAGAATTAAAATTTTGTTCAAATGACACTAGAAAAATTTTAATTCAACTGTTTTTAAAAGTTTGTAAATGTGATAAAAATAAATATTTATATTATGATGTACTTCACACTTTAAAGATGAAATCACACCAGATGAGATCCAGAAAACAAGCCCAGCAGATATGGGGGAATATCTTCAGAAAAAAATGATACAGTACCCAGAGAAGAAGTCCCGCTTTAGTGAACAAGTGTGGTTAAGGCCGGATTTTTCAACAGATGAAGTTTTCCAGCATGTGCAATTGAGGTATTACCTGTTTTACCATACACATAATTATATAAGAAATTCTAAAATAATATTTGAATCTGTCATTGACTTAAGCTGCGTTCACATGAAAAATCTATTTTCTAAAAATCTAAAAATCTATTTGCGGTATCTTGTGATCACAGTCTGTGCCCTGAATACCCCGCGGCATAATTACTGGCAGCGCCGAGAATTAATTACAGCTTTGGAAGCAACTGGCTCGCGCTGCCCGTAATTACGCCATGGGGTATTCAGGGCATAGACCGTGATCACAAGATACCGCAAATAGATTTTTAGAAAATAGATTTTTCATGTGAACGCAGCCTTAAAGGTCCAATGCCCATAGCTGTGTGACTAGACCACAGATTTTATTGTGAGATGCAGTTATACATAGAACCTCAAAAAAGTCAAAGAATGAATATGATTCCCTTTTTTTCAACATTGTTCATTGCTTTGGCATCTTATTAGAATTTTTGTGGCAAACCAGACTTGATTTAGATAAGCATTTCTAGGAGCATTGTTATATGTCAGGTCAAGTGGGCATTGTTGTTTGTCAAAACATACACTAAATAGGTGTACTGTACTTTTTTATTTTTTAGAGTTCAAAAGTTAACAAAGCTTCCTGAAACCTTGATAAAGAGGAGTCATGTACAGGTAAACAACATGCTTAAATGAATTTGATTTAAGGAATTATTTGTTAAAATGCTGTGTTCAAGTTTTATGAGGTAATTCCAGAATGGCAGCAACTCTTATCTTACTTTATTTCTGTAGGTTGTCAAGTATGGTTTGAAGGGACACTATAATGCCCACTTAGACTCCACTCCATTGAATACCAAGGTTCCTTGCTGTACAGAAACCACTAGGTGGAAGGGGAATTGCAGAATATGCAGGTATTCCTAATCCACTACAAAAATTAAACTATGGGTTGTTGGTCAGATAATTATAATAAAAAAC
>NW_019774142.1:0-18432 GCF_001039355.2 Lingula anatina
CGCACCACTTGAGGATAAGCCACGTAACGTTACTTTCCGAAAGAATAAAATATAAAAACCCTAATCAATTTCATTGAGCTCATTTAAGTATTATACATATTGTATCGGAGGTGACTTTAAATTGCCGAGACACGGCGGAGAACAGTGCGGATCAGTCTCATCAATCATCAGCTTATAGAAACACAACAGTGAACTACAACCTGGAAAGACGGTCGACAATCTGGTAATGGACAGTGAAAAGACACTTGCTCGAGAAAAGGGAAAACGCGTCCCCAACTTTGGGTTTCTCTTCAATATAATCGGTATCTGCATAAGATGTACTCAAGGGATGATTATTTAGTTGCCCAATAAAATCTTTAATGGCTTTATTGTAATTTTAATTTTAATTTTAATTTTAAAAAAGTACTATGGCGGCATTGGAGAATAATATTTAATCAATACAGTACATCATGAGTGGTCATAGTAGTGAATTGTGGTAGGTGTGACAAGAGTTCCATTGTGCTTTGGGAGTGTAGCAACAATAATCACAATGTCTAAATATTTTGGACAGTTGATATTTCTGCACTAATCCATACTTTAATAAAATAATTCCTCCCAGGAAATCGTCCTCTATATCACAAAATAAATGTTTATCATATACTATGGAGTATCAACCAACCATATTCCCTAAAAGTACTGCTCTAGTAATATATGAATCACATACCAGTTTGATTGTTTCAAGTTTGATAAAATGGACAGGGAAAAGCCCAATATTCGAATAGCAGAATTCTTTATTTTCGACCTGTTTATGGAAATTATGGGTAAAGTAATATTTTGATGGGTAGAATAAAAAATTGATAAATAAAAAATCACATATTGTTTGTCTTGTAATAAGAGTGTTGCATGTATGAGGTAAAATATCTGATAATAAAGCAAATCAATTGGACAGATACAAAACTCTGACAATTAAGCCAAAGTCAACTGCAGGATATGTTAAGGGTGCGGACAACGGTTGTATTTGCTGCTACAAGTACAGGGGTAGCTGTATATTATTATATAACGTGTCACTTTCACTGTACCACACACAATTTTGAGTGGTTAAATATACATCACCTATTGGCAGTGTTATTTAGACTACATCTCAGTGTTGTACACTAATTACAGATTACCATCACCATTGCAACCATTGCCGAGTGTCGGAAAAAGAGATATGCACACATTTAATGGAATTTTATAGATGCTCCTGAAGGACAGTCAATAAAGACAAGATAGTGATTTATTAAAAGAAGATGCAACATCCATTTTAATGTAATGAAACCGTTTTCCCAGAAAATGTTGCATATGTATAACTAAGATCAGAGTTACAAATTATTTTTTATACAATGTATATGAAACAAGAAGTAGGGGTTATGATAATATCTCTGATACATGTATAAATTATTTATTTAACATTATAAACTTATTATCATGGGAATCATTTAACCAAATGTAATTGCCCCTAAAACTTAGTTCTTATACTTAATGCTTATAGTGCAATTTGGTTCTTACAGTGCCATTAAGCACAACTTATACATTATAACATGATTCTTCATGCATTAGACGAGTTCGAAAATGCAGTCTGCAAAGTAACGGTATTTCATCAACCCTTCAAGCTTCCTATTGTTTCCGTCTTATTTTCTATTTTGGATCCCAAATCCACTGTTTTTCACGTACAGAATCTTCAGGTTGTCAGAGACGTAACCCTCCAACTTCACCGGACGCATATTACCCAGGGCAGATGACTGGCAGATCTACGGCAATTAGACGCTGGTATTCTTTCACGGTCATTTCACACACTTTGCGCTCCTCCTCTGCATAGTGCTGCTCAATGACTTCTACAGAGAGAAACGAGATGGTGTCGATAGGTAGCCATGGCATATCCCCGCACTTCCCCATATTATCAAGAGCACCGCACCCCTAGGGACCACTTAGCACACGCACGTACACACACGCGTACGCACACACATACACACGCATCACTGCTTCATCCAAAGGTATTAAAAAAAAAAAAAAAAAAAAAAAAAAATATATATATATATATATATATATATATATATATATTGTGAAAAGAATTTAGAATCAACCAAACCCCAGGGACAGCCCAACCCCCGGGTGCACTAAAATTCAAAAGTGCCCATGCCCATTTCTGATGATGGGTATTCTAATCACCAAAGTTTCGACTTCCTACCTGCAATGGTCTAGGAGAAAATAGCAGAAACTACAATGTGAAAAGAATTCAGAATCAACCAAACCCTGGGGACAAGTTGCACTAAAATTCCAAAGTGCCCATGCAAATCCCTTATGATGGGTCTACCAATTCCAAAAGTTTCAGTTTCCTATATGCAATGGTCTAGGAGCAGATAACAGAAATTAAAATGTCATAAGAATTTAGAATCAACCACCTCCCAGGGTACAGACCAACCCCCTGCTGCACTAAAATTCTTAGGTGCCCATGCACCTCCCCGATAATGGGTATACAAATCACTAAAGTTTCAACTTCCTGACTCTAAGGGTATAGGGCAGATGGCAGAAATTACAATGTGAAAAGAATTTAGAATCAACCAGCCCCCGGGGAAAGCCCAACACCCTGTGGCACTAAAATTCCAAAGTGCCCATGCACATCCCTTATGATGGGTCTACTAATTCCAAAAAATTCAATTTTCTATCTGCAATGGTCTAAGAGGAGATAGTGAAAATTACAATGTCATAAGAATTTAGAATCAACCAGCCTCCGGGGACAGCCCAAGCCCTTGTTGCACTAAAATTCCAATGTGTCCATGCGCATCCCTAAAGAGGGTCTACCAATTCCCAAAGTTTCGACTTCCTACCTGCAATAGTCTTACTAACACACAGACGCACGGACGCACAGACGCACGGACGCACGGACGGGCGGGATAACATGATCCCCGACTTTTGTCCCAAAGGTGTGGGGATAAAAACTAACTTACAGAACTTACAATACAGAAATGCAGTAACTTTTCTAGTGATTTTTTTAAACATGGGAAACACAAGGTATCGTTATATAAAGAATATATATATATATACGGTTGGATCTTTGTGGACTCAAATATACAAAACAAAAAATGACGGGTCCAGTCTCATCCCTTTCAGCGACGGGAGAGAAACACCCTGAGTAGCTCACAGAAGCATTGAATCAAAACTGTTTTCATATCTTTTGGCATGAAGAATCATATGCACGTGTGTTTTGCTGATGTTTGGCTCACCTGCCGTCTTTACCAGCTCTGGAGCCCTCAGGGCGACAATCAAAATTTTCACTGACGCTTCTGATGTCTTACTTCTCCACAAGGAAAGTATCTGGAAGCGTTGCTCCCAAGCGTTTCTTTGGTGGTTCATGTCAATGTCGTCTATTTCTACGTCCCCGTATCAAGCTGATCTCTATAGCCAACATGCGGCAATCGTCAAGTTTGATGTGATCACACAGCTTAAGGAAGGCTCTCTTGAGGAGGTGGTCCTGATGAGGAGAGGGATAAGAGAAACAAACGTACACTATAAACCTACACTATAAACTGGATAATACACACGATATGCGATCATAAAAATGTTATGAATTATACCTAAATACCCTTAATGGGAAAACGTGAATATCATAATCTGAATTTATACGGGGTTCTTTCCTTCTATAAATTACAAAAAAAAGTTGCTCTTACACTCGCTCTATTCATCCATCCCTCCTCTATCCATCTCAGATACTGTTTATCACTTAACAATTAAGTAGGGGTCAGAGTAACAAAAATCTATATCGCCTTAACTTTTAAACATTATAACAAGTCAGACCCATTACCGATTCCTTGATGTTTTCATTACAACTTTTGTCTTTTCCTAAAATATAGCAAAGGCCTTTAAAGATGCATATGAAATTTTTTTTTTTTTGCAAGAAAAGCCGACCAAATACCAGCATATTCATTTAGTTTCATACAGTATAACTTAAGAGAACTGCCAAAAGACATCGTTTATAATACCTGTAAAACGTGCTGACCGCTGTGGTAAGTTAAAACAGATAAGATCAGATAAATATAATGGTCCTTGTGAATGGATCGCCTTAAAATAATACAAAGTACTTTAAAATCAATCCTCTGCTTCACAGGCAGCCAGTGTAGTTCTTTCAGAATGGGAGTGATATGGTATGTACTATTGTACTTAATTTGACAAACCAGTCTTGCAACTGAGTTTTGAATAACTTGTAACTTTTTAATCTGATAGTCACAAATACCAAAGAGGAGACTATTGCAGTAATCTAATCTTGATGATATAAATGCATGTACTAATTTTTCAGTGGTTTTGTTATCTAACACTTTCCTTATATTTCCAATGCGCCATAGTGCATAAGATGCTGATTTACACACTTCAGATACACGCTTCCCCATTTCTTTCATCGAGGGTAACTCCCAGATCTTTTACAGAACTTGATAGTTTTATAAGAACATCTCCTAGGCAAATGTTGGCATTTGCTGCATTTTTCCTATTTGCCCTGAACCTTGATGTAAACCATATCGACTCATGAATTCATAGTACAGTTTTCCACCAAGTTTTTAATGCGTATTTAGATATTAAGGTTAACCAGGCCCGTAGCCAGCAATTTCAAAATAGGTTTTTTTTTTCTGAAAAAAGTGGACCATTTACCATAAAACCTTTATGCATGAAGATAATTTTTTTTCTTTATCAAATTACATGTAATTGTCAGAGTTGATTTTCACTTGTACCCGAGGTTTTTTAATATGTCTCTCCCCCTTCTCTTTTTACACAGCTCAGAGTTTTGGCCTGTGGCTTGTGAATAAAAAACGGACACTCTAACTTTTGTAATATTCATCACTGGAAGAATCTGCCATCAGCGGTAAATAGATGAAAAGTAAAATCTCAGTTAGGTAGGATGCATAGCAGAAGATAAACCGAACAATACCCGTTTGGTTATGTTACCATCCCTTTGCAATAAATGGATCATCACCAAATTCACCGTTTGTTCCTTGTTGAAATTTTGGCAATATCTGAGAACTAACCAAGTCCCTTTCATAACTTTTTGCAAAACGGGTTTAAATAATATAGATCATGTGAAGATCATGCCTTTGTTTCAACAGTAGCGTTTATTGATCTACAATGCTTTTTTGATTACATAAATAAATATTTTGTTGAAGAAGCTTTGAATAACTGTGGTAGACAGAAAATTGTACCGATTGTTGAAAAAAAATCTTTTTAAAGCAAATGTTTGTGTTAAAAATAATGATACGTTTACAGATTGGCTCAAATGTCGCACTGGTGTGAGGCAAGGCGACAGCATTTCGCCAACTTTATTCTCCATTTTTGCAAATGCTTAGGAATATTAATTTATGATCTAGAAGTTGGAATAACGTATGTGGACAACCAGGTTCTCCTCTATGCAGATGACATTGCACCGTCAGCATATAATGTTAAACTGTTCTGTTGACCGGTGAAAGCGCTGCGGATTTACTAAATAGGCTAAGAACTCAAATCTTCACCATTGATAAGAAAACCCTAAGGAAAATAGATTGATATAACTATACTGGTGCTACATTCCATTTATCAGGATAGTTTGCACATAATGCTGAAAGTTGGCGAAAGGAGTCAGTAATGGGGTTAGGTTGTATTATGAGCTTGATAGGCGTTAGATTTAGTAATTTTGAGCAGCTGTTCAAATTATGTGTCATGTCTGTCACAATTTACTTGCCACTGCATACGTGACTTAAGAGGTTAGGCACTCCCGGCATCATTGTTATGTTCAATGGAATTAGACCGACCAAGATCAAGCTCGTCTGAAGTAAAAACACCTTCCAATTTCGAAAATGCCCTTTCTAAATTTTATTCTAAATTATCCAATTTAGATTATTCAATCGCTGCTACCAGATATTTAAAGATTGCTTATATTTGACTAGAGATGTAACCCGATGAGTCTAGCCCGAGGTGTACGTCACTAGTGATTATATACAAATTCGGAAATTTTCCGAGTGTTCAAAGTCAAATTCCGAGTGTTCAAAGTCTTGAAAGATGTAATTCTACCAGTAGTTTTGTGTTGATTTTGTTTAATAAATCTCTTCCCAGTGAATGGAGCACTTAAATAACCCTGTGACCAACGTTAGAGACAGTGATATTTAGTCCTTTTTCCATTGGTTACTTACCAGTTATTATAGGGATATTCTCAAAATTAGTAGTACTATACGACTTGAAACTCGCTCAGAATTTAATCCCACAAGTTGAGTCTGGTTCGGATGTATACTTGTTCTAGGGATGTCACCAGTTATAGGAAGGTGAATGAAAACCTCCACTAGTAGGTTAAATCCAACAAGCATATTTTCATATTCGATAACAGTTCTAGGTGCAAATGATTTTATGTATGGATTCAGGTGTTCCCAATAGTAGATCGATTCATGTTGTCTCAGCAATGGGTTTTTTATTATCATTTTATTTTAGACCCCCCACAATAAGCCTTTCGCCTTTTTGACATGAAGTAAAATGTGATTTACGTGTTTCCAAATGGTATATGCTATGGTAGCTACCGCATGACACACTGACATGAATTTTATTTTCAAGTTTTCTAAATTGATCGGAATTTCATACAGAAGGCTTTCCTGAATCAGTGACCCCATTTTACGACTTTTGATGACGTGAATTTTTCATTAGCTTATTCCAGGGATACCACTGCCTTTTTCTTTTTGCGTCATTTACTTGTGCTTTTTTTTTATTTCTTCTGTATTTTTTGTTTTTTCTGACAATTTTCAGAAAACCCAAATTGCATTGGACACATGCATTAAATATTCAATCGTCATTGGTGCTACATGTATAATAATTGATCTTACAACTAAATTTGGTTGCAAGCCAGTCTTTCTATTTTTTCATTGGCTGCAGCAAAACACAGTAGATCCAGGTTACTTAAAAGTGATGATTTATCTTTAACGGAGATTTGATTGTTGTTTGGGTAAAGTATACAAATGATAAGATAAGTATACAGCAAATACTTTATCAATATTTATCCAACGTAACGTATTTAATTGGAAAATGTTGCGTCAGAAAAATTCCCCTCAGAAATTACCAATGTTTTGAAACTGTAGCCATGGAGGCAATAAACAGAAGCTGATGGGATAAAAGGTGCACTTATTGGTAAAAAGAGGCCATTTCTACGCCAACATACAGCTATTACGCAGTAAAAATCTCTCTCCAAATTCAAGGGCCTTATTTTAGTTTTCACCATGGAAAGAGAGGATAGCCAAAGGTAAGCTTGCTATAAGATATTCTTTAATGTAATATTTTGAGAGATTTAGACAAGCCGGGGCCCGGGGCGTCAGTTGAATTTATTTATTTATTTATTTATTTATTTATTTTTTGACATATTGTCTAGGTTGATTATTTGGCTCATCCTTGGTCTATATGAACCAAATCGTTGTCGAGAAGAAAAATTTTTCCTATAAACAGCAAAATGTTTAAAAAGATAAGAAAATCAGCTTTAATATTGAATTTGTTTGACAATTTATCTAGGTTGGTAGTTTGAGTTATTTAAATCCTGTGTCTGTGGGTCATCAATTATTGCGACAAAAAGTTCTCCTTATCAACAATTTGTTTGTTCAATGTCGGATTGGCGGGGGTCCACCAAACACCAAGCATTGCCTCAAGTTACAGACCTGGTGTAATCTCTTTCATCTCCCTCTCATTCTCTCTCTCTCTCTTTTTCTCTCATTATCATTTGTTTTATCCTGAGCAATGTATACGATGTGTGTACACTTGAAATGGAGCCCACTCCCTCTCGACGAAGATCAATTACTCGTCAAGTTTCTTTCTACTTATACACGAGGTTCTTGTAGAAAACCCAAATTCCATTGGACAAATGCATTAATTTTTCAACCATCATTGGTGCTACATGTAAAAGAATTACTCTTTCAACGATATTAGCAGCCCCGTTTTTTTTTTTTTTTTTTTTCATTCCTTGCGGCAAGAGACAGTAGGACGATGTAACATAAAAGTGATAGCTTATATTTAATGCGCGCAAACACGCTTCCTCACATAACAGAAATCTGCGCGCCCGTGTCCACTTTTCACATTAGATCTACACCAGGGACCACTTTATGGACGAAAGACGTTAAGAAGATCCCCTATTTTGTCTATGCTAGGATTAAACTCACACCACGTTGATTTTGCTGCAATGATTGGAATACTGAGTGAAGTTTATCAGCACCATGCATTCGAGACGGTGTATTTGTACATACACTCAATGTACGACCATGATAAGGCGTAAAAGCAAACACTGGACTAATAAAACTTAGTCCTTTTAAATTTAAATGACTTTGCATTATCAGCTCGCTCTTGTTTTGTAAGTTCCTTTTCAGTCTTTGTTCATTTAAGAACTCTTTCTATTTCGGGCGATTTTTTTAAAGCGGTCTCTTCTTTTACAGAAGGAACGCACGCTTGATGTTCAAGTGTTTTCTTTTTCAAGTCAATTTTTTCCACGAATTTTACTCAATATTGGCTGCAGGTTGACGAGCTTTTATAGGATAATATAAGAGTTAGTTCATTAGCTTGGTAGTTGGATCATAAGTGAAAATCATCAAACTCAAGCCGAAAAAAAAATTCATAAAAGATAAGATAAGAGTTTATTTAGTCATTGATACATAAATTGCAATTCACATATATGTGATGTTGCGTCAGAAAAATTCCCGCATTAAAAAAAGAAATGTTTCGAACCTGTAGCCATGGAGAAAGTAAACAGAAGCTGAAGTATAAAGGGCGTGCTTACCGGTTACAAAAGGCCATTTCCACTCCAACATACAGCTATTGCACACTAAAAATATCTCTCTCACATTTCGTCAAAGGCTTTATTTTAGTTTTTACAATGGATGAGGAAGGTGGCAAAAGGTAAGCATGCTTTAAGCTATTCTTTAATATAATATTTTGAGAAATTTAGACAAGCCGGGGCGTCAGTTGAATTTGTTTGACATATTTCTAGGTTGATCCCTTAAATTATCCTTGGTCGGTTTACAAACTAAGTTGATTTCGAGAAGAAAGCGGATTCAAAAGAGTAAAAGGACAAAGAGTTATTGAGTGTAAATTCAGTTTCTGCAAGAGTCAACAAGTGTAGAACATGTTTTTAGTGTCAGAAAAAGATGGAAAAGGTCAAAGTCAGTACCAGTTAATGTGATTGGTTAATTTCATAACATATTTTTATTTTGCTCATCTATTTATCACATGATAACTGATAACTGAGTTTTGTCATATTATCTAGGTTGATTGATTGAGTTATCTACATGCATTGCATTAGACACATACATTAAGTGTTCATCCATCATTGGTGCTACATGTACAAGAATTGATCTTACAACGAAATTTGCTTGCAACCCAGTCTTTCTATTATTTCATTGCCGGCAGTAAAAGACAGTAGGTCCAGGTTACTTTAAAGTGATGGTTTATCTCTAACGGAAATTGGACTGCTGTTCGGGTAAAGTGTATAAATGATGAAATAAGAAAATAGCAATTACTTTATCATTTAATCCAAGGTAACACTGACAGTGTTGCGTCAGAAAAAAAATCCGCTCATGTATTTTTCCATTCCTCGTGGCAAGAGACAGTAGGCTGAAGTAACTTATAAGTGATGGTTTGTCTTTAATGCGCGCAAACACTCTTCCTGACATTACAGAAATCTGCTCGCCCGTGTCCACTTTCCCATTAGATCTACACCCGAGACCGCTATAGGGACGAAATCCCCCATTTTTAGCTATACTAGGATCAAACTCGCACTCGACGCCACCACGTTGATTTTGCTGCAATGATTGGAATGCAGAGTGAAGTTTATCAACACCATGCATTTGAGACGGTGTATCTGTACATGTACTTAATGTTCGACCATGATAAGATGTTAAAAACAAACACAATAAGCGACTGGACTAATAAGACTTAGTCCTTTTAAGTTTTAATGACTTTGCATTATCAGCTCGCTCTTGTTTTGTAAGTTGTTTTTCAGCATTTTTCCGTTTTAAGGTTTCTTTAAAAGCGGTCTCTTCTTTTACAGAAGGAACAAACACTTGATTTTTTAAATGAGGACTTTATTATCAAATGCTCAGCGTTTTGTTTAATCACCTTTTGAATTAAATTGAATTGTGCTCAATTTCGGCTGCTGGTTATAAGATAAGAGTTTGAGCAAAAATGTTCATTAGCTTGGTAGTTGGATCATAAATGAAAATGATCAAACACAAATCAAAAAACATACATACAAGATAAGATAAGAGTTTAGTCATTGATATATAAATTGAAATTCACATGTATGTGATGTTGTGTCAGAAAAATTCCCGCATAAAAATAGAAATGTTTCGAATGGGTAGCAATAGAGAATGTAAACAGAAGCTGAAGTATAAAGGGCGTGCTTACCAGTTACAAGTGGCCATTTCCACTCCAACATACAGTTATTGCGCACTAAAAAATCTCTCTCCAACTTCTCTTCAACGGTTTTATTTAGTTTTTACCATGGATGAGGAAGATGGCAAAGGGTAAGCATGCTTTAAGATATTCTTTAATGTAATGTTTTGAGATATTAATACAAGCTGGGGCGTCAGTTGAATTTGTTTGGCATATTGTCTAGGTTGATCATCTAAATTATCCTTGGTCTGTATGAACCAAGTTTTTGTCCGGGAGGAAATTAAGATTCCCTATCAACAGCAAAATGTTTGATAAGATAAGAAAATCAGCTTTCATATTGAATTTGTTTGACAGTTTGAGTTATCTAAATCCTGTGTCTGTGCGACATCAATTATTGTGACAAATAGTTCTCCTTATTATCAACAGTTTGTTTGTTCAATGTCGGATTGGTGGGGTCTACCAAAACTTTCCAATTTGTAATGGACTGGTAGTGTTGACTCAAGTTACAAACCTGGTATGATCTCTTTAATCTCTCATTCTCTCTTTCTTTTTCTCTCATTATTATTTGTCTTATCTTTAGCAATGTATAGAATGTGTGTTCACTTAATATGAAGCCAGCTCCCTTTCGATGAAGATCAAATTTTCCTTTATCAAATTACTCGTCAGCACTATACGCTTGATACATATGCATTGTGTAAAGAGCTCACATAAACCTTAAGTTTGTACAGAGTTTAATGTATACTTAGTGGCCATACATGAGCGTAAAAAAAGTCAAACTTTTTGTACATTTAGGATTAAGGTGACTCGGGTCTCGAATCCGACTATCGAACAGTGGCGGAATAATGCGTGGGACTGGTATCGAAATAAAAGCATTTTGTAAATATGCGTGGGTTAATTTTATGAATTGCTGCTTTGTTCATTTTTAACAAGCAACGATAGCATTCTTAGCGTCCAAGACAGTGAAAGTACGATTAGCGTCAGGTCCCTCTAAGATGCGGGTTTACAGTGCACAACATAAATTTAAATTAAAAAATGGCTGCCTATGTGCGATTGTAAGCAGTAATATGATTAAACATCATATAAAGAAGCTAAAAATTCACAATTTGCAGCAATCTTCACAAGACGAGAATCATGTTTGTCAAAAAAAGCACATTTAAGTTTCGCATAGTTTTTTAATGACTTTTACAAAATTAAAACATTTTCTGTCAATTTTCATTTTTTTTTAAATAAGGGGTGAGGGGTGAAGCGTAGGTAAACAGGGTAAGCCCCCCCCCCTTTCTGGGAATCGTGAATCAGCCCCTTTACAGGACTGTACACCTGCCCGTTCTTAAATGGCTCAAAACACAATTAAAATAGAATTCGCCCCAGCTTATGTTAAGATAGAACTACGATTTATTGATCGGTGTTCTCTACTCACCCTTCGTCTCAGAGCACACTACAGACTCACCTGTGTGCTATCAGCACGCACTGATTTCCGTCGTTTCCAGGAACAGAAGCGGTTTGTTGATAGGAGAAACTCCCGAAACTAAGGGCACTTCGAGCTCTGTTAGACTATGAAAAATGTTGTTAATGTATAATACTGTGATGCTTCGGACGTTTCTGTCGTCTGCGAGAATTACTCTTTCTTGCTGCAATTTAAACTTCCCTGAACAAAAACTCGATCTGAAAGTTTAAACGTCTTCAGAAATAAGATGTCTCGTGTTATGGCTTACACGGTCTTTTCTCGGGTAAATCTCCCCTCGAACTGAAATTAATATTTCCATTTTATTTAAAAAGAAGGTCAGTTTGGCAAGCACTTTAATTTGATTTTACGTTCAGTTTTAGATATCCTTCGAGTGATCGACAACCACGACAAAATGCAGAAAATGCAGAAGATATGAAACACTTCTCATCATACTTAGCAGAGATGATACCTCAAGAAACAGTGGTAACAAAACTGTTCCATTGGATATCCAAAAATATTTTTGAAAAACATTCAGTTCCTACCGAAAAGGAAATTGAAGCGATTTTAAGATTTTTCTTTGATGCAGCGGCCATATTTATTGAAAATAACGAAAGAGATAGTAGTTTTTTTGCATTTGCAAAAAAATTTGTATGTGACTTTATACTGACAAACCAAATGTGTTATAAACGTTTTCCTCATGAGCACTTGGAGCAAACAATCCAAAGTCACTTTTCCGATGGAGAGATGGAAGATACTGACCTTCAGCTTAAGTTACTAGGTAGCCTCTTTGACGGCCTTGGGATCCTTTTTTTGTGTCACAAGGAACAGAAAGCTCGCATTGAACTATCCGATATTGATTCTATGGGGGTTTTTACAGCATTTCCCGTCACAGTTACGTCTCATAGAGGTTCAGAGGCAACAACAGAGGCAGATTTGCTTGCTGATAGTCGGGGCTGTCACCCCGGTTATGTCAAACTTAAGATCCAGGCCGAACACCCCCTAATTAAAAATCCAGACTCACTGCAGTATGAACAAGGGGATAAATGTCTGAGTCATCAAGCCTTGCATTGTTATGCAGATAAAATGGAAAGGCGTATGGAAGATGCCGAAACACTTGCTTTTCATATCCATGGCCCTGCCATTTCAGTGACAGGGCCACAAATTTCGAATACGAACGAGTATCTTGTTTTGAACAGAGATTTTGTTTTGTCACTCCCATTGAATACGTGGCCACATGAAGCAAATGAATGGCTTTTCCGACAGAGACCGAGTGGTTGGCCTGATAAGGAGCAAATCAAAGCTGTGAAAGAAGTTGGATGTCATGTTGTTCCAGTTGCCAATCCCGGTGATCGAGATTGCCGAACCGAATGGAGGATATCTTTTGTTTTAGGTGAGCGTCATCTTGCCTTGTCCTTAAATCAAGTTCAGCGCCATGTTTACCGTATTATAAAACTAATACACAAACACATACTGGGGAACCTCGGTGTACTTTCTACCTACCACCTTAAGACTACGTTATTCTGGTTATGTGAGGACATTCCCCAGGAAAGGTGGACAGATGAAGAGATGGGACAACGTTTTTACGATTTTCTCGACCTCTTGATTGATTTTCTCTCCAAGAAGTGCATCCCAAACTACTTCATACGAGAAAACAACATGATAGATCACATAGAAGAGCAATTAGTCAACAGCAACATTGACGTCTTGCACAACATCCGTCACAGTCCGAAAACAATCTTCGAAGAAATCCAAACAAAATATGACCTCCATTTTGATCCACTGTCTTACTTGATTCCAAAAACGCCTATTCGGGGATTTCATCACGTATGGCAGGTTTTACCGTTAATAGCGAGCAAAAAAGTTTCTGTAACTGACTTTTTCTCTTTACTTGCAGCTTTGGGAGAGATTCTGGGCTTTTTGCCATTGTTTAACTTTGACAGTTGCATGAGAGTAATTACGGTATTAGAAGGCAATTCTACAAATGACGACTTCAGGAAATTAACTGAAGTAAGACATTTATTTAAAAACTTTAAAGAAAATATCTTGAGAGTTGAACCCGAAGCATTATCGGAAGACTCGATTAATTTAACAGAAAATGGACAGGTCTCACCGCCTGGTAAGTTAGAGGAATTAGACTTAGACTAAACACAAAGACCAGCAGAGGAACATGTCGACGATCAGGACGCATCCTCTAGAAAACAGATCGATTTGATCGAAAGACGATTCTGACCACGATGATGAAAAACTATCAACAGGAATCGTAGTACATTATGAACAATGATGTAAAATCTGACTATGATGATGAAGATCCATCAACAGAAATCACTGAACTTTATAAATGATGATGATGCCAACCAAAACGGCAACAGCAGATATAATTATGATCTATAAACACGCATGTTGTTATAATTTTTGTTATCATTTTTCCTTACTTTGATTATTATAAGTATTATTTGTCATTAAGTGAGCATGTTTTTAGCTAAGGCCACATTTTTTTTTATTTTTATGGATGACATCCTGCGCGCGCACCGATTTTCGTCCGTTCTCCGAAAAAAATCCCCCCCCCCCCCCAAAATGAAGTCGGTTGTCGCAAACGTCGTTATTGAATTTGCCGGAAAATAAGCTTTCAGGGGCATGCGTATTGTCGCCACGTGGAAATATGGCCGCTTTGCCGTCAAATTAATATCTAGGATTACTTTCAAATTACACGCCAATTAATTATATAAAGTCATAAAGAGAATGGGACCGTCGTTTTGGATCGTTATGCCATTGATATTGAGCATGGATATATCAACTTTTTACAATTATGCGAAAGGCTGGCGGCCAGCGATTATCGCCCGGAAAATTTCAGTGACATTCTGTCCAAAGCAGCATATACCATTTTTTTTGTAGCACAAAAAGGGTCGACAAGGGCGTCGAGGTATTTGGTGGGTTGAAAGTCGGTCAGGCCACCCGACAGTTTGGCTGCTTCGCTCCCTCTGAAATTGCTGGCTACTATACGGGCCTGAACCTTAAATAGATTTGGTAATATGCAGCATATCTATTCATGACATTATTTACCTTTCTACGAAGTATTCAATATTTTGAGAGCATGGATAAAGACATATTGTTAGTTTGATACGTGTTTCTGTGGTAAATTTGTGTTTCCAGCTGTGTACTGACAGCATTCCTTTACTTAAGCAGTGTTTTTTTCCCCTCTCGCACCAATTTCGGGGTCCCCAGAGGATGTCATCCATAAAAATAAACAAGTGTGGCCTTAGAGAATATCAAATGGAAATGTTTAGATAGTATATAGAGCGAGAGCTATGGGTCACAGATTATATACCGCTTGTGGTGGTCAGAACATACTGGAGTGTGGAGAAGACCACTCGTCACCTGTGATTGAGACGAGCTGGTACATTTTCTTCAGCTTTGTTGGCAGGTCGAATTCTTTGTTTATATCTTAATTGTGGACTATTTTATTTTCTCTCAGTGTTGCTTCAATCGTGTAATTCCTTTTTTTTTTTGTTTTTTCTTTATTTATTTATCATACCTACTAATATTATACATTTAGGCTTAATTATCATATTGTATAAATCTGATGAGGACGCCCCTTATGGAAAAGTGCTCGCTAAAACAGACATGAGTCTCGATGACGAACAAGACCTTATCAGTGTCACAAAAACTGTATTTTAAGACACTCCATTTATATGTATATGGATGTTTCAAAAGAATTGTATAGTATACCAAATGTAAAAATAAATGTGAAAAAACCTTAAAGATTACGACTAAGAAATGGAAATTCCCACCTGAGAATTTCATGAATTTATTTCACAGCAGTACTGTGAAAGCTGTAAACAATCGAAAAATTTGAAAAAAAAAAAATTATGAAAAGGTTGTATAATAACGAGATTTAAAAAAATAACTGTCACGGTTATTCTTGCTAAGACGCTATATTAGTCATATCTTATTTTTATTTTACTAGAAAAGATTTGAAGCTTATTAATACCTCCATGTATACCTTGTATTTTATATGAAAAGTGTACAAAACATGGTGGATTTTAGACTCTAAATTATATTATTATTATATATGATGATAATGATGATGACGATGGTGATGTGGAGTAAAGGGTAGCATGAAAAGGTGGATGTAAATAACTCCCACGATAAGGTTAAAAGAAATGGCCTTGTTCATGAATATTAAAATAGGGGATTGAAAATAATCAGCGAAAACGGTTTTTGCAGTTAAATAAGTCGCTCGATTATGATTTCCTGGTAATGGATACAAAGAGACGATTCTAACATATATGTATGAGAATTTAAAGAAAACATTTAAGAGTACATAGGAAACAATATTATTCCAGAGAACATGCTGTAGCGACGTTCTAAAGCCATATCTCAATGATGTAATGTAAAGATGCAAAAAAATTAGGATAAGGAATTAGATTAATTATGGAGGCGATATTGTTCAAGCTCTAGAGAAAAAGACTACAGGTATGTACAAAAGAAGAAATATCACAGGTGGTGGGACATGAAATCCAAGTGTACCGAATATAGCGTTTAACAATATAATTCCAGAGAACATGGTGAATTTTAATTCTTTACAAATTGTGAACACACTTTACAAATAACTTATTGTTATCCTTATAATGTAAAGATGCATCATATTTTAGGATAAAAATTGGGATTAATCGTGTAGCTAAGCGATGTAGTTCAAGAGAAAGAGAAAAAATAAGAGGAAATATCACAGATGGTGGGACATCATTTTCTTATATTTTTATGCAGGTTTTAATATATTGTATTAAAATCAGTTAATTAAGGATTTTTAGTCTATCAAAACAATACACGGTGTGAATTTATCTTCAGAGAAATGCAAATTAAAGTTACAGAAGGCACTATATACCTTGATGAAATGTGCTATACGTAGTTTGACAGGAAATAAATCATAACAGAGCAGTTTGCGGATGATTATTATACGTGATTTATCCCTCCAGAAAGTATTTCAACATCTAAGATTTCACAATGTGTTAGATCTACCTGTAAAATTGTCATTCTGTGAAATCTGATATATACCGTGGTCATTTCTTTGTTCAATGTTTAAAATTTCAACAATGTGGAAACTAATTAATTAGCAGTAACTAAGTAACGATAATAGGATTAACATACTTAATTACTTGTGTATGGTGATAATTATTTTCATACGCATGGTTTTCCTGTATGAAAACAGAGAGAAAATAACTAGAAGTGAGGCATTTTTCGACCAATATAATGCTTTATTTTTAACTGAATATAGATGCATAGGGTGAATAAATTTGAATAGAAAACATTACCCTTCTGTTTTTAGTTTTTAGGAATGAAAGGTTTTTAGTTATTTACAAAAATGATGTGACCCCCCCCCTCTTCGATTTTAAAAAAAAATCACACTTATGGTTCCCTCTTGAAATTAGAATTTTTACTAGCTGCATCGTAGTTCTAAACTTGACCACATGGCACCGTTCGCCCTCTAAAAGACCAACAAATTTTGGGACCCTTCACCGGGCCCCGAACCCCACGCCAGGAGGGGGGGGTCGTCTTCTGCGACCCCCCCCCCCCCCCCCCTTCAAATAACCCTGGCTCTAGACTAGCTGCCCTGTCATATCAAATCGTAGTCTGACCAGCGTATATTAAATGCAAAGTAATATTCATTTTGGTTCTGGCGTATTCAATCATAGGGAACGGAATTTTTATCTAAAGTGAATTTTTATTAAAAACAGTTTATAATTAAGGTTGACCAATTTGCGAATTAAAGTTGACCTACCAGGTTATGTGCATGTATGTACTGTATTTGTAAATGATCACCTCTGTGGAGGAAATGGGCCAGGGTCTGTTTATTAACTGATAAAACTGAACAAAGGAAAAACACCCCATTGTGCTCTATCGGTTGGTCATTGTATCTGATTTTCCAAATAGTTGATAAAGCCAAAACATGTTATGTAGCACAAATATAACACAGCGAGCGGGATAGTTTCGTCATGCAACTTGGAATTTGCCACCTACGTGACTGTCAACCTATCTTCCTAAACCACCTTGATCGGCGACGTTCTCTGTAGTTATTTCGATTGGCCTTATTCGTGCATGTAAGGTAAGATTTTAAACAATATTCTAGCACACTGCGAACTCGCTTTTTTAATGTAAACGTATGTGTTGTTATCAATGTATTCTGAAGTTTAAAAGGTAAGTATAAACCCCCATATTAAAAATCTAAAAAAAAATTCCAATCGCTCGCTATCGTCGACTGCCCTGCGTGCTAGAATACATATATCATTTTCAGTAACCATGCGTAGTATAATTGTTATCTTCCCTTAGCTATTGCTCGATTGTCCTTAGAGCAGTACCCTCGATTGGAGCCCCGTTATCGCGCATCTCGATAAGCTAACTCATTCTAAGCGCAGACAGCGGCTCCATCAGACGTATTTACGCAGGAAGCAGAAGATTCAAGAAGATCTTAAAAAAGAGGTAAAGAAAGGTTTACCTTATTCATGTAAGATCTGGGATTGGGAGTGAATTGAAGAACAGAAATTTGTTAAAAGAAGGATAGAAATATAGAAATTAGGAGTCCTGGGGCGGGGTATTACAGACTTGAC
>NW_019774143.1:4634-18363 GCF_001039355.2 Lingula anatina
GGGGGGGGGGGGGGGGCGTAAATCAACCAAAAATTCATCTGAAAAACAAGGTAACTTTGATTGGCCATACAGTTTATACAACTGTCACCAAATAATACAGTTTGGTGATGTATTATTATTAACCTATTATTAACCTAAAGATAGGTGATTAAAATGATATACAACATTTTGACTATCTTTGTTTCCATGGTAACAAACCAAATGTTTTTCTCAAGGCTACAAATCATGCTTTGAACACTCACCTTTTTTTTTTGGTCAATATCTTCATCTTAGCAGGTCTTTGAGGTACATGTACAGTGTGATCATGACTCACAGATAACTTATTTATCTATTTATATATATATATGAAATAAAAACCAACTGCTGTTCTACAACTACAGAAAGTGCACAGCAACGACAACGACGGCAGACGCAGGTGATTGCTATAAGTACAGAACATCTGTGTCTGTACATAAAAATGAATAACTAAAGATAAGCCTTACTGTTAAGTTCCTGGCTTTCTTAACTGATGTATATTCTTGAAGAGAAATCGATTTATATATTTATTGAGGGTGCTTAATTTGAACAGGAAATATTACATTCCAACATGTACGTCTGAAAGATGTG
This sequence comes from Lingula anatina, assembly GCF_001039355.2. The sequence continues at coordinate 5,241 of NW_019774143.1, forward strand.
AACACAACAGAAAATTAGCAAATGTGCTAGACACAATTGCTAACTTCTTTATAGAATACAGAATCTCTTTTTAGTGTGTTCTGATTTACTGTCAGTGGTTCAAGAAAGGAGAACAAAACAATATTGGTACAGGTGTACATAAAAAAAAAACATTTTGCTTATCAAACTGGCTCCTTTATATTTACCTGTATACAGTATACATATACATGTACTACATTACCTTGTTGACATATGTATGAGAATGTGTCCTCACAGCTGTGTGCTGAGAATGTTACTGAAGTATCTGCATATTTGTATGTGAAGGTAGCTGCTTGACACTGCCCATTGCTGGCTGGCTCTACACCCCCTGGCCATTTGTTATAGCCAGGATCCATGCCAGACCAGGCACTGCCATCATTCTCTATGCCTACCCAACGCTGAGTGCCATCGATGCTGTACTCAAATGATAAGAAATAAAATCTATTAAAGAAATAACAAGGCACCAAATTAAGCTGTCAAATGTACAGACAAAAAGCAGAAAATAAAAATGCACAAAATAGGATACTGTCAATTCTGATGCAATAATGCATTATGCTTAACTGCATAGCCAACATCAAAATTTTATTCTGCGAAACATTTTATAAGGATGAAAATAAAATGTGTACCAAGCATTAGACTGGGTTCCCATACCTATAGGTCAATCTAACAGGATTGATCTATCTTGGAGGGGATTCTCACTATAAATTGCAATCAATGTAAGTGCCCACCAGGCATATTGACATTGGATCAACATTGAAAACAGGTTGGGCTGTTGATCTACCTAAATTCAACGTCAAATCGATGTTGATCCAGCCACATCAAAACGCCGTCATAATTTGACGTTGACTCAATGTTGTATTTTGGTTGTTGACTCAACATTTTTGTTTGGTCATCATGATGCAAAACATGGATTGTAATTTAAATATTAATTATTAAAAATGTGATACTATGTTTATATAAAGGCCTATATATGACATAATGTATTAAAATAAATTTACTGCAGCTGCAAGGTATACCGGGTATGTTGCCATGGGTAATAATTAGTTCTAGGCTATTAACATCAATAACAGTGCTGCATATTTTTCATACTTAATAAAGTTTGTTACAGTATTGATGTCTATTTCAGGCCTCATAAACGGATTAGGCGTTTCCTAGCATGAGCCTCAGATTCCCGAGCGCAAGCCCCAATATTAATGAGCCCCATCTCAGATTAACAAACACAACATAAAGTTACCAGAGTTGGCCCAATCATGCTGATTTTTTAACTTGTACAGACACATCTGTATCATAAAAAGTGATATTCAAAGATGTCCTCTTTGTGAATGTTATTTTAATTGCCTATAAATACACTGCACTTCATAACATGTTTTTGTCACATTAAAGTTTAAATTTAATGATTTTCATTTACAGCCCAAGAGCAACCGACCTGCTGCTAGGTGGACATTAAACAAACAGGAAGTTCTAACAATTTGAATTGGGTGAATTTTCTGAGATTTATAGGGTGTCAGAACTGTGGAATGTCTCGGCTATTGAGGTTATAAGAGTTTTGATATGTATATTGTAATTTTCAGAAAAAAATTTCAAATCATGGGAGATGCTCCTTGAATGGATCTACCGGTAGGTCCTATTAATTTTGTGTAAAAAAAATAGAGTTTGAAAATTTACTTAAGCTGCTATTGAAAACCACGTAATGTTTACAATGCAGCTTTGTGTGCAGCCATTTTGAAAGACGAATGTAACTTCAGTGAAATTAATACACAAACATTCCTTTGGTGTATAAAATCTAACTTAAGCATATATACTGATTTGTCCTGTTAAATTTATTAGTATATAAATCAACTGTTCATTGTAGAAACTTATGTACATCTTACCTGTCTCTATGCCTTCTTCCTTTGCCATTTTTTCTTATAGCGGACAGACCCCTTTTTGACAAGGAGGCCAAATCTAATATTTTCTCCCAGGCTGTCAAGGAAACCATATGAAACTACATGTAACTCTGTTCATCATTAAGGTTTAAACAAAAAAAATTATCAAAACATAAACTTACTATTCGTGAAATGATCCTACAGTACCAGTATCTGGTGCTGTCAGGACCGAACAAATGTCTTCACAGTTTTGCCTGGCTACAGTGTATGTGACTGTGGAATCATTTTTACACCATTGCTTTATTGGGTCTACTAATGACACATCAAATGATGGGCAATCTGCCAATCTCGAACGACTATAAATGCCATGAATACAACCTATCAGAAGGATTGCAATCTAAAAAAGAAGGAAAAAGGAGAAATATACCATGTTCAATTCCTTCAAGAGGAAAGACGTACAGTAGCTATAATAATATAACATTTATTCTTAACATTTTTTAATTACCAGCTAGTATATTAGAATTACAGGATTGTTAATGTTTTCAATATTTTGAAAAACTGATTTATAATACATTCATCCCATTCCCATTCTTATTCATTGGTGCTTTATCTAACCTTCACCCACTCCATGATATACAAATTGACCATCAGATGGGTGATCAAGTATGCCTGGAATGTCTCAGAACTCATAGAGTGTCATTTTGTTATGAATGCTCCTTAAAGTATACTTTTGGAAATCCCTGCAAGAGTACTGCCACGAACTGGTTGTGGAGGTAAGCCTTCTGCTGTGCTTCCCTCAAATGTGGGCTGAAATGAAAGAGACTCACTGAAAAACAGTCTTCTGCTGAGAAAAATTTTAAATACATGCACTTGTAAGAGTGATCATTAATCAGAGCTGAAATAGCTACCAGTGAATATGGGGGCGTCTCGATAGTCCGAAGGTTCATTGGTCCGAAGGTTCATTGGTCCGAAAAGTGGTAACATTTTCATCGATTTTTTTAATCAAGGGTTCATTGGTCCAAAGGTTCTATAGTGAATATTCGGACCAATGAACCTTCGGACTATTGAACCTTCGGACTATTGCTACGGCCCAGTGAATACCCACAAATACATGTATAGCTGACATTAATACCAACACAATGATCAACCAGAGGGTACATACAATAAGCCTTTTTTTTTTTTTTTTTTTTTTTGGGGGGGGTGACTGTGCCTCCTCTACCGTGTAGAACGGTACAATTCACAAGCACTAACAGTACTGTACTAAGAGTCACCCCCTTAGCAAAATATCACTGCAAATTTTCTACAATATGGCTGCAAATTAGCAGCAATATAATTTTTCTTGCAAACTCGTTGCTGCCTTTTTTTTTAGTTTCCAGCATTAATGCTGAATTATTGCTGCAAACTTTTCATTATTCCATGGGACGCCGTGAAACAGGGCCAGGCTCTGTTTTTTGACAGTAGAAATATATGCAATAATGACCATTGTTATATGCAATAATAACCATTGGTGTGATAGAATACGTTTTTGCAAGTATTATAAAACCATTGCAAATTCATTTTGATCTTAAAACGGGTTTAACAAACATTTTAACTCAATGTAAATGGTTGCAGACGACGACTTACCACCATTACTCGACTAAACTGATCTCCTCAATTAAAGAATCCATATCCAAGACGACACCATTCCACGACCCCATCGTTTTCATAAATCTGTACACTTTTAAGGCAAAATAGTGACATTGTAAGTTTTAAAATATTTATAATTACACTCCTACAAGTTTCTCAAATCGTGTAATAGTAAAGAAATTTACCTGAAACGGTTCTCTGACTTCTCACAAACATCTGCACCTGTAGCCAGGTTTCTAGAACCACCTCTCATATCTTTTAAAAATATTGTAAGGCAGCGCTATGTATATCCAAAATATTGCCACGGGGCAAGTTGGTCCCAGGGTCGGGGCAAGTTGGCACCCTATACGAAAATGAAGTAAGTATCCCATGTAAACGCCTTGAAATACATTTTTATACATTTTTAATTTATTAAATTGAATTTTGAGATTCTTTGATGAATAAATAGTTCAAATAAGTTAGGTTTATTGAGGTTTCCGTAGGGCCTACGTCACGTCTTATGTGTTGCAAGAACCAAAATATCTATCAATAAAATTTGATTTGTTTTAATTAAGAATAAATTAATAATGGTATAAAGCAGGTTTTTAATGAATGAAAACGAATTATAAATTTTCGTTTTAAAAGAAAGTAACAAATTCAATTTAAACCACTGAGTTTGTTTCAACAATGGTCTCTAGTAATAATAAATGGACGCCAGGTTCACCATCGGTGGGTGGATTGTGGGTGGATTGTTTGTTTGTTTGTTTGTTTGCCGGTTTGTTTGTCTGTCTGTCTGTTTGTTCGTTTGTTTTTGAGGGGAGGGGTAACTATGGCTACCAATGCTTTTNTTTAAACCACTGAGTTTGTTTCAACAATGGTCTCTAGTAATAATAAATGGACGCCAGGTTCACCATCGGTGGGTGGATTGTGGGTGGATTGTTTGTTTGTTTGTTTGTTTGCCGGTTTGTTTGTCTGTCTGTCTGTTTGTTCGTTTGTTTTTGAGGGGAGGGGTAACTATGGCTACCAATGCTTTTTTTAAAATTTTCTTTTTTAAAGTCTTAGTTATTTTTTCTTTTGAATTTAATTTTTGTATTACATCATTTTCTTTGTTGTTTAAAATCTTATCTTGTCTGTTTTGACTTTCAGTCTCGTCTCATCCTAGGTTATAGTGCGCTTGCACTGAAGTTTGTTTCAGTGCGTTATTGGGTTGATTTGATAAGCGCGTATACAAACAGTTCAGCTAAGACGCCCAGTGGACACAGTCCGTATTTGATCGCTCAAGTGCCCTTGTACTCAAACAGGCGTATCAAATATATGTCTTAATGGTTTACACATCAAACAGTAAAGGTAGAGCGCGCACGTGGGCGTCCCTTACAGTAAATTTTGGGCAACTACGTCTTACAATAGAGCGTTTCAACAGTGAAGCTTACTTGAGTTCTGTCTTCCTTATAGCTTACACTAGATTGCGTCAACAATGATGTGGGCAACTTTGGCTTACTCGATTTTTGGATTTCTTTTGGTGTTGATCCGGATCAATAATCAATAATAATCAAATATCGCTGCCTTGGCGGAGGTCTGCGCTCTCGGAGTGCTTTTCTAGTTTTTTAAAAATATATTTTAAATTTCACAATAGAAAATAGTAACAATATATAATATGATAACTTTGTGAATTGTTTTTTTTTTCTATATACCGGAGAAGACAAGAAGAGAAGAAGAGAGACGAATATAAAAGAATGAAAGAAACTATTAGAATTTTTTCTATAATTATAATAACTTATTATACAATATGATACAGAGATCTTTATACTTATATATAAGAGAGAACTTCAAATAAAAATTTAATATTTCTTTCTTTACTCCTTCCAACACTGGAAGAGTATTTTGATAAGCATATGCGTATGACGGTATATATATTATTTAATAATAATAATAAAAATAATGATAATAATAATACAGTTTAACTTCTTGTCCATTCTCTCTGTAAAACCCAACATGACATGTTTTTCTAGTATAGTCAAATTTGTGTTAAATTTTTGTCTTAACCAAGCATTTATTTCTGTCCATAATGTTCTTATGACTTCACATCTATAAAACAAATATTGTAATGTTTCTGTATTAGATTTACAGAGAGAGCAGATTTTTTTCTGGAACTTTCCCAATTTTATACAAAAAATCTCTATAATCAGTTTATAATTCTGAACTGGAACCAACTAACGTAATTTTGTTTCTGTTGTACAGGTAAATAGTAAACTATTAATTTTTTAAGTATTATCCTTAAAAGTGTTTTCTAATAAATGTTCCCATTTTTCCATAGATTTATATCTTTGTATGTCTGAATTTACTACCCTAGGTTCTAGATTCCGGTATTGTCAGCTCGATCTTGATTTCATATATAACCCATATCAATAATACCTACTAAAAGCGACTCCATCACAAGGTATATTTAACAAGCTAGCTTTTACGTTGCTCAGACACTCAGGGTAGAATTTACTTGCAAGTCATAGAACTGTTTTCACCCTTTACTAAATCTTATCAACCACGATATTTGTGTACGTTAACATGGATAATCTGTTTTTTTTTTTCCTTTGGTGTTCAATATCAAGCTCTTTTTGGTATTCTTACAGCGGATATCATACTTTGAAATGTAACAAGATCAGTAATATTTCCATATTTTTGTGTAAATTGATCAAAGGTAACATATCATGAATCAGCATTTTACCCAAAAACTGATAATTGGCGTTCTCGAATTTGAGCGGCAAGTTGTTCACAATAGGCCTACAGAATGTGAAAACGAAAGTTTAATAATCTACACTTCCAAAGTAAATTTCCTGCCTTCTTTGACAATGACAATTTTCTTAATCTGTGAAGGCACATGGAGTAGCAAGGTACATGTATCCTCATCATCATTACATGATGGGCAGGGGCGGATCCAGGATTATTTGAAGGGGGGTCCGGAACGACAGGCCTCACATGTAAAACCAACCGTCGCCCCCTTGGTGTGGAGTTCGGGGCCTGCTCAAGGGTCTGGAGAAATTTTTGGGTGTTTTGGAGAGCAAACAGTGCCCTTCGGTACGGTTTAGACCTATGATTTATCTAGTCAAAATTCTAATTTCAAGAGGGGAGGAATGTTGGTGTGATATATTTTTCAGAAACCAAAGGGTGGGGGTCAGACCCCCCCCTCCCTCTTAATCCGCCAATGATGGGGAGAAGCAGTAGTGTTTTTTGGGAGCTTCTCAGTATCTAAACTGCTGCTGCTACTGGTGGTGCTGCTGCTGCACGAAGCGGCTGGGGCTGAATTTGGTCGAGGGGGGGGGGGCTGTAAAGGCGTGTTCAGCCTTGTCCTCCATCGTCCAACACAGAACTACACACACTGGACAATAGAAGTGTCACCTCCTGAATCAGAGTAATCAAAGTTATTAACCTGAAGAGGAGGAATATAAGCAATGTCAGAATATCGACGCAGTTGACTTGTTTCTTTTGTGAAATTTGATGTTAATAAAATTATACCAAGAGCATATTATTCCACAGCCATTTACCTCCCCCAAAGTAATGGTTCAGTAGGGGTGACACTTCCGTTGTCCAGTGTGTGTAAGTGACCACAAAGACCCCTAACATGTATGAGTAAAATATTGCAAGGGCAGTGTTGTAGCCAATCAGCAGCACTGGTAGCACTGTAATAGAGGCCGTGGTTTAAGCCAGATAAAACACTCGACGCTGAACTGTACGTGAAAATTACTCGTGTATTGTTTCGCCTGCGACAATGCACCCGTAATATTTCACGTACAGCTCGGCGACTCGTATTGTATCTATCACATACTGCAAGTATACAACTGACAATAGATCGTGACAAGGCGCTACAATACGGGTGCATCGGTGAGTACTGCTCACTGGTTAGCAATAGTTCAAGTCAGCCTTATTGCCTCGAAAATGCATATCTATATCTAGATATATCACCATGAGCTTAAACAGCAAATCAAAATACTTTGACAAGAACACAATGAAAATTACAGCTGATAAGAAACCCACCAGTCAGCCGGCAAAAGGGTCCCACAGCGAAGTCTCTAACACAAGCACGGAAGAAACATCTTTAATTTGGGCAAAACTAGAGGAAATTGAATTTGCAATCAGAAATACTGTAAAAAGAAAATGATCTAAAAGACATTGTCCAAGTAATGGTCGCGGAAACTGTTACAAAACTTTTACTTAATTCCAAAAGCGAAATCGGGACAAAACTTGAGAAATTAGAAGACAAGCATAAAATGGACATTGGAGATCTAAAGAAACGAATCGATTCTCTGGAATTAGAAAATGATGCTCTTCGAGAACAGCTGGCTGGAAAAGAAAAGTCTCTCAGAAAGCTCACTGAAACAGCGGAACAAACAAACTATGCGTCAAACAATGCTGTCAAATTGGCGAACTAAAATGAACAATACTCCCGGAAAAATAAACATAAAAATGAACGGGGTGGTAGAGAAGGAACACGAGAACACTCGGGGATGTTGTGTGCAAGGTGCTTAAGGAACAGGGAGAAGTACAGAAAACGGCTGATGACATCACGGCGGTGCACATAATTCCCGGTTTTCAAGGGTCTCCCCGGTCAATTCTTATTCATGTTAAAAACACGGAAATCAAGGTATGTATCATGCAGAGTAGATCTACCTAGAAGAGCCACGATAAAGGTGATCGGCTGGCTGACGATATTACCAAACTAAACACTCAATTACTGCAGCGCCTTAAAAACGAGCACATTGAACAGTCATGGTTTTATAATGGGAGCGTGTACGGTAAAGTGAAACACACTGGCCAGAGCATGAGTTTTTGTATTGACAATGGCATTGACAAGAAAGTTAAAATAAGAAAATAAAACATTAAACCAAATGTACTCTGATTACAACAAATATATGATGAGTTACATGTACATTCCGTTCTCCATCTATACAAATATGTTATATTACTTAAAGAGGAGATTGGGTTTAATGGAAATTTTATGAATTCTCTCGTGATAGGTATGTGGTTTATTGTTTAGTAGTTTACGTGCCCCTTGATTACTGCTACAGTATGTGAACATAATTTGGAGGTACGATTAAAGTTAAAGGGTATAAGAGGTATGAAAACTATATGTCATTTGAATTTATAGACAATAATGTTTTACATATACCTTTCTGAAAGACCTGACATGTGTGGCTTAGTGGATGTATGTAAAATTAAGGAGTAACAGATGGCTTTACTGCAGTCTTAAGGCATCATGCCAATTTTTTAAAATTAATCTACATATACGAAAATGAGATTGAATTGCTTGTTGTGACACATGTACATGTTCTTTCGATATCCTTGTCAATATTTTGAGATACGAAAAACAGAAACATTCCGCTGCTTGCTATCTGTGACAGCAACCGTCATACTATCGATCAATCTTTGACAACAGCTTTATGCAGCCGTCAGATTTTATAGATCTATGCAACTTGGGCCATCTGGCCTAGCATTGAGGCGCATGTTAATCAAAACTTTAATATGACAACTTATGATTACTTGGCGCTACGATGGTGACATTAGCCTCTAGCCCTGTCTTAATTATATCTGCTTACCAATGATCATCGAAAAAATTACTATGATAATATCTAACCATTCCACCAGGCAGACAGTGAACACAAGTGTCAACGATATTGACATTAAGCTCTAGTCTTGCTAACATGCCATAACATAACATAACATGCCATTATTTTGGCTTATCTGCAATTTTTTTAAAAATTTTTGATTGATCTTCTCTTTTCCATTTTATTGACGTTGAAAGTGAAAATTCCTTAATATTATGATGTAATTTCACATTTTTATGGATAAAATCAACAATAAGTATTTTGAAGTACTTTGTTCAAGTGTTATTAAAAGCATGTTTATAGCTGTCCAGTGCCTGAGAAAATCAGGCAACTGAAAATGATGTTTTTGTCCCAAAAACCCCAATATTACGTCACACGATGAACTTGGAGCTGTGTTCAAAGCATAATTCGGTGTTTTGAAGATACATTTAATGAATGTAACAGAAATAAAAAAAAGCCAAGACCCTTATTAAAAAAAAAAAAAAAATCTTCCACCTGCATCCCTCTCTGATTTACTTCCTAGCAGTTTCAGTATACATGACAAACATCTAAGCCGCTTAATTATAAGTTGACTTCAATTTAGCGAGAATCCCTTTGGATCCACAGTTAGTACGATAGGGTCTGGGGATGGTCCCTAAGTTCTTGTCCAACATGGGTCCCATGACTATAATTGAGCCGAACAAGAAACACAAGAAGCAAATAACATTAGTATAGGTGTTTCAAACCCTAATGTTGTCTGGAATATTATATACTGTATATCACACTTATTTGCTACATTGATAAGCTTTCAGTATAAATTATAGGGCAATGGTTCTTTTCCTCAACCGCTAGCACGATAAATACACAACATCACATCGTTCACTAAGTGTTGGCTAAGAATATAACTTTTCAAATGTTTACAATCATTTATAATGATTAATAAGAAAATTAGCTGTTTTGGATATGCTAATATTCATTGATATCATTTAACGTCCATGCATTTTCGGTGTACATATACCTGCATATGTATTGCTACATTACTACTAGCGGTTAAAACATGGTGAATTTGTATTTTGGGTAGGAGGCCTTGGATTACAGAATGAAATCTTTGACTGTTTTAGACTGGGTTCCCATGCCTAGATCAATCCAACAGGATCCAACAGGATCGATCTACCTCCAAGGATTCACGCTAAATTGCTATCAACTTAAGCGGCTTAAATGTCTGTCATGTTTTCGAACCAGCTAGGGGGTAATTAACATTCATGCACACTCGGCCTCTGGTAGTTAATTACCCCCTAACAGCTTTAGTATGCGTGACAGCCACTTAATGGAGCGTTCATATTAAAAATCTATTTTCTATTCGTGGTATCTTGTGATCACGGTCTGTGCCCTTAATACCCCGCGGCGTAATTACTGGCAGCACGACACAGTTACTTCCAAAGCTGTAATTAATTCTCGGCTGCGCTCGGAGTGATCACAAGATACCGCGAATAGAAAATAGATTTTTAGAAAATAGATTTTTCATATGAACGGTCCCTAAGAGATAGAACGATCCAGAGTTAGTACAATATCTCTGGGAATGGTCTCTTAGATGAAGTACCAAATAATTTACGACTGAAACAATTTAAAAAGACCCATTTCCTACTAACATACCTTTGTAAAGAAGGTACATGTATCAACAAAGTGGACAGTCGTACCTGTGCTGATAACAATAAAGATTATCATGAAAAGGTGTGAGAGATAACATGAAATTTACTTATGAACATGGGATTATGCACACTGGTTTTACTGCTTCTATCACTCTGTCCAATTTGGAAATAAGAATGAAATAACATAATATTAATGCCAGCATTTGAAAAAGAGTTCACAACATTATTAATACAACACGATTCACTAACAAGTTATGGCTTCAGTGTACTCACATAATTTAGAATTACAATAACAATATTAAAAATACAGCAAACCTTAATTTCAGGTTGTGACTCCCCCTCCCCACCCCCACTAACTACGATGGGTGATCACACAGTTACGTAACCATTTTATCCAATCCCAAAACTGACCTGACATCACCCAAAAGTATATAGTACATTTCCTTTTTTTAATGGCAGTGAAATTACGTAAGATATAAAGGGTTTTTAAAGCAGAAAACCCCAACAGTTAAACCCTTAGTACAACTCCGTGTCGTTGTCTAATATTAATAATCTAGGAAAAATGCATTTCAGCAAAAATATAAGCAACATTTATCAGTTGACTCCTTTTTCCTGCCACATACTCCTACATTGTGTTCAGTCCTTCGACGAGTCTGTTCTTGGCCCTCCTGTCACATCGCCAGACCTGTAATTTAAGGTACTCAACTCACTAGAACACCAAGGCGGATTCTGTATCTCTTGTAAATATTGAAGGTTTGCAGAGTCATTCAAGATTTGCAAATAAACATTTTAGTTTTTTAATACAATTTATTTTGCAATCTACAGGTATATATTGCATTTTATTAAGTAATGCATTATGGGTGTCTGTGAAAAAAGTTACCCAAAATGGGGTATTTTTATCATATACATTGTATGTACATATGGGTGCAAACGGTGAAGCTTGAATACAAAAATGGTCATAATTAAAATGTGAAAATTGGATGTATTGTCACAAAAAAAAAAATTCTTGTATATATTTAAAATACTTATGCCTAATCTTTCAAAGACTGAGCCTCATCACCCTGATAACTAACTGGGTCCCCTTTTCAAATACCACCTTCTCTTACTTCTCTCCTCTTGCCCAGCCTGAATATTGTACTCTTATTTTTATAATTATTTCCTTTCTTTTTCCTAACATTATTGTACAGATATATTGAAATAAAACAAACCTTGTGTTTAATAATCAATTTTTATCACTTTTTTTCTACAACCAGGTCAGTTAAACAGCTTAAGCCAATCAACAACAAATTTTATCAAGAAATCTATTATAGAGAGTCTTTGATATTCAAAAATACCATCCTGGCTTATCCTTCAAAGCTGCATTTGAACAACTCCTTTAAAACTGTATGTAAACAAGCATCTTTGACAGTATTATTATGGCACAAGTAAATACATTTCTTGGGTAGTTACTGACAGCTGTGGAAGCAGGTTGGGGTACTGGAACAAAAGAAAAAAATTAAAATAATCAGAGTTTTAATGACAGTTTGCAGGATTTTTAAACTTTAAGCTCCAGTTCTCTTCAAAAAACCGTATCACTGTTGCGTTTACATCACAATATGTAGGTGTTCCTGTACATGTAGGCTATATTTTTGGATTTTCTCAAAAACATGTCACATAAAAACATACTTGAAAAAGTGAAATTTAAGACTGAAACCTCCATCGTAGATTTTTTTAATGCTTAGGGACACCCATCTGTACCCATCTGTCTCCTTTCCCTGCAGACATATGGAACTACCGCTACTGAAGTTAAAACTATTTTGATTGGATATACATGGTTAAAACTATTTTGATTGGCACATACATGCATGTATACGGTTACTTCACCTTTATTGCCCACTCCTTCACCCTGTTCAGGTTTTGCAGAACAGTAAAACAACAACACTTAGTACAAACATACCCTGACATGTGGGAACTGTTGCGTCCCAGTCTACTCTGGCTCCAGATGCACTACATCTAACAAGTTTTGTGGTAGCTCCTCCTCCTCCAACCAGTTCATAACCATCCTCACATGTGAACTCTATCACTGTGCCATACACGTAGCTTCCACTGGTGTCATTGCCTGTCACATGATTGTTGCTGTTTAGGGTGTAATTAGAACAAGAAAATGCTGGAAAGAAAAAACCAAGACAAAAGATAAGACAAACTGCATTTCACGTCTCATTCTTATGTGTAACTTTTACTCGAATTAGAAACAATTATAACTGAAAATGAAAACAGAAATGACACAGTCAATGGCTAGACATAATAGTTTTCTGAAAATTCAAAATCATGCTACATTTTTACAATAAGCAAGACTTTTAACTGTGAGATTTAAAAAAAGTGTCAAAATGGAAAGAGTTCTTTTTTAATGGAAAAGCTGGCTTGTAAACATTGA
>NW_019774144.1:0-18360 GCF_001039355.2 Lingula anatina
GCAGCATCTTTCTTGCTTCATCAAATATACTTGACATGTTGTAAAACCAAATTATATAGGATATTTTTGACATTCTTTTCCCAAAATGGCAAAAAAATCTAACGTTTCATTCAGTTTAGCAGTGGTCAAAATGATACATGGTATGGTACATTAGGGTTAAAAAATCTCATCTCAAATGATATTTTTTAATATTCTAAGGTACATCCATCATACTTACACAACCTTGTCATATTTGTTTATAACTCTGCAGTTATTTTCATGTATTTCTACATCATTACATCACCTTAAAACCATACAATATTGTGGCAGGAATGTGAGGTTATCTACTCCATTAATATAATCATTTAATAAAGGCAACAATATTAATGTACAGGCTTGCAACTAATATACCAACAACATCAACAAAAACCAAACCACCCATTCAAATGAATTTTTTCATTCATTTGGCATGCCTAACTTGATCATGCTGGATTTTTTTTTCAAAGATTTCCATTTAACAATCCGTGTGTATTCTAATTTTTTTATCACTGACTTTCTTTGATATGGGATGATATTCTAGAGGTAGTATCATGTTTAACAACAAATCTATGCACTTTAAGAGCTGTAATGCAATAGTACTCAATATTACAGTATTCTTTTTGGTTACTGTAATATTGGCAACCCTTTGTAAAAGAAAAGTTAGTATACCAGCCTTCCAAACTATCTTTTAAAATGACACTATATACTAAACAGGAGAAAATCAAACTATCCTTTCACTTTACCTTTATCCAGAAAAGGAGAATGTGATAAATTACTCGTTCCCCAAGTGAGTGAAAGGGTTGGGTCGTGTGACCCACTTCGGAAAAAGGGAGCACCATGCTGCAGACCTGTTGAGGGAAAATGCAATAAAAATGCAATGGTCACCATGCTGGTAGAGGTGGTGAATCATAAACATGATTTCTGTGATTTGTATTAAATGTTTGTTTCCTCTTTTGCAGGTTTAATAAAAATGATAGACTTTGTGTGTGTGTGTGTGTGAAAATTGGGGATCTAAGTTCCCTTGTTCCCTCTAAATTTCTTTCTTATTGAAATTTGTCAAGTAACTTTGAAACAATAAATCCAGGAATTTCACTTGCACAGAAACCAATATTTACTGCTGTTATTCTGATCAAATAAGAATACTACAGCAAATATCACAATATCATTAGTCTAAGAAGGGTTTTTATTCTTACTTCTGAGTTGGGATAATATGTGCATTGGGTATCAAAGAACTAAACCAAACATTAATAACACATTCCTGTTAAGAAATATAACAGAAATATACAAAAGGGACATAATCTTCAGATGAAAAAACAAACAAAACCAAAAGGGAATGAACTGCACCTTCACACTTTCACTAAATAACATCAAAGTTTAAACCATGTTATATAATGGAAATGGAACTAATCATACACAAAAAAATGTTTGTGTTTTACTTGGGTTGGAAGAGCATTCAGTTGCCATGCATACAGATGAAAATTGTGCTCAGGTAGAGTGCAACAATCTTCTACGTATTTAAGGACACAATGGAAAACTTAAGTTGCAGTAGGGACAATCCACAAGAATATAGATTGAGGGTCAGTTGGGGGTGTGTGGTATAAAAATTATCTGAATTTATTAAAAGTAAACCTTCTGTCAAAAGTGTATAAATGGACTGAATAATTATTTCTGTACAAAATGATCCAAGATTTAAATGTATATTTGTGTGAAGAACTGGAAAGGTGAGTTCCAGCACATACATGTACATATGTATATACTGAAAGATATACTGTATACAAAAAGAAATCTGTTTAATGGCAACAGGGACACTACACATTGGCACAAAAACTCATTCCATGGGTGGAACAAGTTAGAATCACTGCTATACTAGGTTATGATATATCATAAAACACACTTTCTAGGAAAAGGAGACGATCACACAATATGGAAACAAAAATCTGTTTGTATAACAATGAATCTGTGGGCAGGATTAATGACAAAAATGCTCAATCAAGATTCAAATGCTAAACATATGTAGCAACATGCCTCACAACAAATATCTTACGTCTGCACAATCGTAGCCATTCTTCCATGGCCTGTGTGCCTTTCAGTGGAATTTCTGCACAAGATAAAGCAACTCAAAGCATAATGCCTATAAACCAAATGACTTTTTTTATCGTAAATGTGGGGTATAAACAGTACAGTGTAGAATGTTTGAATGAGTAATCACTATCAAGATAAACATAACTATATATGCACATTTTGCACATTTAGATTTTAATCATTGTATATTGAAACATTTTTATTCATATGTCTAACTAAAGCCAGCAAAGCAGAGAATATTAGTAATAGATAATACTGCCGAGACATTATAAAACGGATGTATGGATAGTAAATCTGTTAGTGGTTTTGGATATAATATACAGATTGGTGATTAAGGAAAAATTTGGAAATTTTCAAGAATGTTAAAATTTTGTTAAGGAAGACCTTACATGCACTGTGTGCCTTTTAGCAATAGTAAATTTCTAGCAGTAATCCCTTACCAGGACTAGCAGGAACGGAGTCTGCCCCAGTCAAATGCATCCTTTCAGCAGATAAAAAACGCTGCAGTGGCCGATCTGAAGAACTGACTAGGAACTGACTGTAGGAAACATCCTAGAGAAAATATCCAGATGATAAGTTCATAAATAGGAAAGACATAAAAGTCAATTGAAACAATGAATTAATATATCTTTTGCACACAAATACTAAATTTTTAAAAAATTACGACTAAAAGGGACAACAATGCTCTACTTGTAGTTTGTTGATAAGGGTATAAAATTAAGGAAGGACAGCCCTTGATACAATAAAAGTTGACTCCAATTATAAAATTTGACTGCTTAATCAAGTTGCACATTCATCCCAGAACCACTTCTGATACAATCTTCATGATAAAGGGCAGATCCAGAGCTATTTTCTGACAATCTTCCAAATTAGCTTTGTTGATCCATCCTCCATTTTTGACCGTCTTCCGACAGAAAAAATAAGATAACCATCAAAGTAAACTTGAAAATCTGACTGTCTTCTGGAAGACTCAGAAGACTGCCTCTATCCGCCCCTGATTATGTTACCTGTCCATCTTCTACTTGTTCCACTGCCTGCAGCCCAAGTCCCAAGATACCTTCCTGGCTCACAGACAGAGGTCGGTTGCCAGAGTAACGCCGTGTGCGAAAAGTTTCTGTTAATCCCTCTGACCTAGAGAACGAAAATACAGTGTTGCTATCATTTTACTTATCTAAATGTGTGTTTAAAATAAATTCATTTGAGAAATACCTGATGTGACCTCAAAGAAAGACACATGAAAGACGGACATTTTCTTCTTGCTTTAACTTCAGCAAAGTTCCACTAGATCGAGGAAAACACAAAAATGCCGGTTACAAACATTGGTTAGGAACTTACTTATTTAGGATCCCTTGTTGGCTTTGTCTTGTGTATGGCAACACAGAATATGCTATGACTGGCACTTTTTTCTTGGACAGAACAATCACCCTATGAAACAAAGGAAAATACTATAATATAATAAAAATTTGCATGTGGTTTTAAACTATATATTTATATATATTTTTCAAAACTAGGGAAGAGTATTAGAGTGTACTGTTAATTAATGGACTAAAGTTAATGTGCTAAAAATCACTTTATGACTAAAATAATCATAATAATTAAATAAAAGCTAGAGAAAGAATCTATTATTTAGAGCCTAAATAGAAGATTTTTTAAAAACTAAGAATAACGAAGGCATGATAATAAAGAAATTCATATTCAAACTTTTGCAAGCAGCAAATAAGTTTGTGCTAATACTACGTAATCACCTCTCTCCCCTGAAAACTTTCTCTTTTGGCATATGATACTTGACTTCTCCTTTTGGTTGAACCACAGTGGACTCACAGTAGGATTCTGTGGATGTTGAGTTTGACCTGTGTCGAATTCTCTCTCGAGTGCGCTCCACTGAATGACCATAAAAATTTGCAAAACATGTCTCAATATATAATGCAAAAAAATACCTACCTACACACAAACAAACATGTGCGTACTTACACATCCATGTATGTGCACACAATAAACAGTATCCTGAAAAGAAGGATAAATTAACAATCCATTAACTGCATTATATCAAGAACACATATTTCTCATTCCCTTTAAATCGTAAGTCAACCTATGTTTATTAAATTAAATAAACAGTAGAAAAGTCATTTAAATGCTTTTCTTTCAAAATCTTTACCTATAAACTGACCCAATTGCTCTAGGGTAGAATTGCTTGCAGAACTTCCAGCACTTGCTGTTGTCTCTGTGGAAAATTGACTAAAGAGATTTCTCCTGGAAACTCGTTCCCTTTCGCATGAATAAGTGTGGACCCTAAAATTAAAAATCATATTATCAAAAACAATTTGAACTGTTTGACATACCTTTTCCAAATCACATCAAACAATAACTACTTTTACTGTCTGGGTTAAAATGTATAATTTTGAACAATTGGAAATGTCATATTGGTTCACATATAACAAACTGCATTTTGATTAAGTGGTCAAACTAAACTGTTTTGGAAAATATATGTTACTTACATTATTAAATGTTGCCAACACAATAGCTATTTTATCACCTTAAATGAGTCAAGTGATGTTACCTTTTTATTCTAATATATCTTAATGAGAAGACAAAGAAATGATTATAATTTTATAGTTTCTTCATAAAAGATAGTAACTATAACAGAGGAACTTACTAAGACACACAATTCACAAAAAAACATAACACAACTGTCAGTTAGCATTCATAATCCATCCATTAAATTACCATCTACTCATTAGTTGTTTTAAAAGGGCTAATGCCCTCATATCACTGCACCATAGCAAGTGTTATTGAACTTGTCAAAAGGTAGTAACATGCATACACAATATTCGGATGTGTTGTATTGTAAATAAGACAGCACCATAAAGCATGCAGATAAAACATACCCATTCAACATCAAACACACAGCTCTTAGTGAAAAAGTCACACTTCAAATAGACATCAAGCTTTCAGAACCTTTACAACGTGTAAATTGTACTTATGTGTGTAATTTAATGAACAGTTAAATCAATATCTTTTTTTTTCTTTTCACCAATAAGCAGTTGCTTAGGAGTGATCCACCCTCTTGTTCTTGATGGCCACTGTTGATGGCTTAATTTCAACTGAGGTGGTATAAGATAATTATAACGAAGAACACAAGTATGGATCTAAATTCAACAACTGCATATCAATTAACTGGAGTATTATTACACTCAGACTCATAAGTGTCATTTAACAGTATTTTGAATGTAGTAGAAGGGTAGATAAAAATGTTGACTCCTTGTAGCCCTTTACACTGACTTATTACCATTTTCAGTTTAAATGCCTTTTGAAGTACAGCAAAATGTTGAAAAGGCTACCACAACAGAACTGTGTTTAAAGAGGAACTGGATTCCTATTTTTCCACAGTCAATTGGTTGTGGTATGGGTAAGTAAACCAACATACAGACATGATGAGGCAAGATTTTGTTTAGGAAGACATTTTTAAATGAGAAAAAATATCTTCAACATTTACCAAGCAAATATGACTTTCATTTCACTGCTATCTATTTTTGTCCAAAACACTGTGGAATTCTCCAAAAGTAAAAACCATTCTCATTATGTAACTCAACCCATTTGAACCACAATAATTCTGTGTACTTAGTGCAAACTGCAGTATATAAAGAGTCAGATAAGCTTAACTGAAAGAAAGAAAAAAAAAATCACAAGAAAAACCAAGAGACTCATGTTGTGCTTTAACTGACACTGCTAACAGTGCATTAAATGTAAACTGACTGAACTGAAAGATCCAAAAGTAGGAACTCCTTCCCCCTTTCTTGCCAACATTTTCTGCTCCTTGCTAATCTCTGCTTTAAAACATGGTGCAATTTTTTAGGCATTCTTTCATCACTGCAAACATGAAGCATGCTGCTGACACTGCTGACAGTGAATTAAATGTAAACTGACTGAAGTGAAAGATCCAAGAGTAAGACAGCCACCTCCCCTTTCTTGCCCATATTTTTTGTTCCTCACTAATCTCTGCTTAAAAACATTGTGTATTTTTTAGGCATTCCTTCATCACTGCATACATGAAGCATGCTGTTGTGGGCTTGTAAACACCTATGGACTGTGTCCTTTGAACACATAATGAAAACAATACTGCAACATACCTTGTAACTGTCCTTGTAAACACAACGAAAACAATTTGTTCTACATAAATAAAGAGAGCTGCTGGTGCAGTTGAAAAAAAAATCACTTTGACGCAAAATTTCATCTTGCTCATTTAAGTTTTAAAGGTATGGTCTTTTTGCTGATGGTAGAACAACCTATTTCCAAAAGATAATGTCAAAGAAGTTTTTTGTTCGTTTGATTTTTAACAAGGTCATGCTACTCAAATTGAAATAACTACATCCAACTGTGCACAAAGGACAGAACAGCAATCCTTTATAGAGTGAAACTAAAGTGAAAAAAAAGCATTAAAGAATTAATATTATTCACACCAACAAAAATTAATTAAATCTAACTGTTAAAAACTGTTGAACACCACTCAAGTGAGTAGTCACAAGTTTACCTAGGTGAAGTTGAGTTTGGCATGTCGTCTAATTCACTGAAAGAAATTTAAAATTCAATTTCCAACATATAACTCTCACACAAACAAGACAAGTGATGTTTACCTGAAATGGATATATATATGTAAAGTGCTTAAATGGGAATCACTGAGATAACTCCAAAGTTTCATATTCAGGTGCCCATTATTTTGAAGGGTTTGGAGGAGAGTAGGAGAGTAGGAAATGACAGTCTAGTGATTATAGTGGAGCAATGAATAAAAATTGACAAATTTATCCACTTTTTTTTTTATGTTTTCTTTTAAGTTGAATTACAGTTTATTGTGCACGCAACAATAAGTGTCCCCCTTGTTTTAAGTCTCACTTTTGTATTGCTTTCTTAAAGATATTCCCAGTGCAAAGAGTTTCACCCTTATGTCTAAAAGGTTAATCCCAAATCAAGCAGATCCTAGCATTCTGGCCCTTATGATGTCAAGTTATCTCAGACGATTCCCATTGCTTATTTCATTAAGAAAATGTTTATGGCCCTTGCTTGCTCAAAGCTGTCAGCATCACTGAGAAAGGTGATTATGATATCAAAATCGTACAGCTTCTTTAGATGGGGTTCTTTAAAAAATACTGAAAAAGACGTTTGGCAATATGTGTATGCAACATACATCTTCAGTTATGTCATGTTGGGGTTATGTTTTAAACAGTGCAGGCAAGGAAGAAGAAAAAGATTAAAATACAGTAACAGTCATCTTTAAGGGAAAAAACTGTGTTCATGTGAACATCTTTGGTTTAAGGATAAAGCCGCCTGGGAAAAGATAAGGAAGAAGCTGAATGATATATTTGTTGGTTTTTCAAACCTAAACAAAGCAAATCCATAATACTGAAAATGACATCAAAGGGTGTAAGAACTGATTAAATATTTCTCTTTAATTGTTTTGCTGACCAAAAATTGCTTCAATTTGATTTTCCAAGTTACGTAAAGCCTCCAATGGCACTATATATAACATAAAGACGTAGGTTGAAGACAAAAATCCAAATGCACACCTGTGGCGTTTAGTAGGAGATATCGCGGGCACAGCGTCCTCATTCCCATCGTCATATACATCACATTTAACAGTAAATGTATTTCGCTGTGGCACTGATACCGGTGGAACCGACTGCTCCGCTTCAATTGTCGATGTTGACGATGGAATAATCGTCTCTCCACTACTTTCGTCCAATTTGGGTTCTTTTTCTCCATTCTTTTCCTTCTGTCTCTGGTTACTGCTCGTTCTAATGAACCCTCTTCTGTTGAATATTGCATATTTCGTGTCTCTGTGTGTGCCATCCAATGAAATATTCGATAAAAAGTTCAAAGCAGCGACCCTTCTTCTTGACCGATGTTTTTTCGTGGAGGTAGACATCTTTGTTTATAAACCACAGCCGTAAAAGTTCGTAAACTTCATACTTGTAATGAAGCCATGTAGCAAATTGCACTCATGGAATTCACTTAAACTGAAATTATTATTCACAATTCACAAAATGTAATCCACATGTAATTGCATCTATCATTCTCATAAAAACCTTGTCAAAACTTTGTTTCTTCTTCATCACATTTCTCCTTCCAAACTTTTAGGTAAATTCATTAGTCTCGTTATCAAATGAATTTAAAATCGAAAAAGAGACAGGAAGCAGAGTCGCCATTTTAGCACTGGAGGTAGAAGAAACATCGGTATTTTTGGAAACTGTCAAATAACCTGCCCCCGATATGGACTCGAATGTAGTAGGGTCGAATCGGGTTGTGCGGGCAAGTATGGTGGAGGGTGTCGGGGCCCGAGTAGCCCGAGGACCAGACTGGAAATGGGGCAAACAAGACGGAGGTGAGGGTCATGTTGGTACGGTGAGGAACTTCGAATCCCCCGAAGAAGTGGTCGTAGTGTGGGATAATGGAACTGCGGCTAATTACAGATGTGCTGGAGCTTACGATCTCAGAACTTTGGACAGTGCACCAACAGGTTGGTATCGAATGTGTTATTACAGAGGTGTATTTAACCTCTAAACTATATCACCTAAAATGTATTGGTCATTTTGTCAGTCTTCATTGTCAGAACTTCCTACAATTTTGGATGTATTACTGTCATTGATTACTCACTATATTACACTGGCACATTGCTGTAAAGACAATATTTGATATTGGGCCCAGTAAACTAGATTGAAACCACTGTCATCATTGTTTGCTTTTGACGACAATACACATAGAATCGTTTTATAGTTGTGTTTCTAAACATTTATGATTACCACAGTGTCTTGTTGCTTTCGTATTCCTGTTTGATTTGGTATGGGTTTAAGTCATTGCCTATAACTTTCCTGTATGTCAGATAAAGACAATTAAGGGGAATAAGCTGCTGGTTCATACTGTACAGCAGTTGTTATTAGTATCAATTACATTATGTAACTGCCTTTGCAATCACTTAGTAGCAAGAAGGGAAGCATTTTAGCAGATGGATAGCATAGACACAAAATGTTTTATCCTGACATTTTCACTTGAGTTATGTGCGCATATATCTATCAAAATTTGTCTAAGTCATCATTTTTGAAACATGAGAATGTAGTGTGGTTGTGTTTGTCATGCTGTGTGCTGTTTTTCAATTGATTGGCAGGTGTTATGGCTATTAGAAGGGGCAAATATAAAGAGGAAGTTAAAATAAAAGTATAGTATTTGACACTGTCATGATGTATTTTTGATTTTTGTGTTTGTACTTCTGTAGATTGAACAGTCATGTACAGCAGAATAACAACAAGTCTAGAGTGATTCATATTATCATGTAACCAAAACCACTATTAACAATTGGGCTTTTCTCTCCTTAAAGGCAAATTTTTAAGTCATCCAGCAGGCAATTTATGTTCTTTAATTCAAAATCATTGCCCAGGGGAAAATTCACGAGTTTTGTTATTATATTAAACCTAGACCTGTCTAAGGTAAACTTAAAGGTGATGTGAATGCAGCTTTTATTAGTTTGCTGTACATATCACCTGCTTAACCAGGTGTCACCTGCTGGTGTGATTGTTGAATTGTCAGGTATGTGACAGACACTTTGTCCACTGCAGCAGGACATACAATTAAACCTTGTATAACACTTACATTTCACCTTCAAATCAAGGTAAGCCCAGATAATGAAATGATACTGTGTAGGAGGATTTTACTAATTATAACCTGTTAGAGAAGTGATCTGCAATATATTAATTTTTTTCAGATAAATAAGCAGTCAGTGAATAGTTTTGCATTAATATAAATTTTAAGGAGATCTCTTATTTTAGGTCATGCCCCATATGCTGTTAGTGCTGAAGTCAGCTAAAGAGAGTTTTTATGCCCTTTGGTATATGGACAACAAAATAATCCTAGACTGTAATGATAATAATAATAATAATTATTATTATTAATTTTTAAGGAATCAAGCATGATGGAACCATGTGTGACACCTGCCGGCAACAACCCATATTTGGGATTCGTTGGAAATGTGCAGAATGCTCGAATTATGATCTGTGTTCAGTCTGTTACCATGGAGACAAGCATAATCTCAGGCACAGGTTCTATAGAATTAACACACCAGGGAGTGAAAGGTGATTTAAACATTCCCTACTTTTTTATTATTAAATGATGAAAGTAAATTGAATGTAATTAAGTCTTGTAGTGAATAGATGTTGTGTGTAATTTGGTAAAAAATGTGTTGCAAAAATGTCAAATATCGTTGATGTTTGATGGTTAAAGTACCTGGAGCATGAAGTAAATAGAAATGATACTGTGACTATGCACTTAATGTCAAATGACTGTGACAATTAATTGACTACAATATTTTGATAACTGGTTCCTTAACTCAATACAAGCAGCTGGGGTCAGTGATATCTTAGTACACACAAATGGTCATTTGTTTATTTCAGAGTTTTGGTGGAACCTAGGAGGAAAAGTAAGAAAATCACAGCTAGAGGGATATTTCCTGGAGCTCGTGTTGTGCGAGGAGTTGACTGGCAGTGGGAAGACCAAGATGGAGGAAATGGAAGGAGAGGAAAAGTTACTGAAATACAAGTAAGACATTTTTACCATCTGATGCACCTCAAAATATTCTCTCAAATTCTAGTATCTGGTAGAAGCATGTTGTTTTCAGTTTTACCTAGTCAATATAGATTTTTTATCTTAGACCCCCCGCACCCGTTCAACAACAACAACAACAAAAAAATCAAAACTCTCCACAATATAGACTTAATTCGTCTAACTGTTATATCAACTAGTTTTTGATTCTGGATTAGATTATTTTGTGTCACTTAGTTACTGTATTTTATAAAAGTGTTGACTATCTTATGTTCAGGACTGGAGTGCAGCAAGTCCTAGGAGTGCTGCCTATGTCATCTGGGATAATGGTGCCAAGAATTTATACAGGGTTGGATTTGAAGGAATGGTAAGTATATATAAGTATTAAAGTAATTAATATAATAATTACTCAAAAAGTGTTTTTAAAAACTTGTATACATTTGAAAAAGATGACTAGTGGTATTACTCTAATTGTACATTGTTTTGTATTCTCTGCCTTTTGTAGATAATATAATACACAAGACATGCATTTATGGAATTGAAATGCTGGAAATCTTACTACTTCATATTATGTACCATCATGCCACTTTTAATATTGCTTGATGGAAAGGCTGTAATGGTAAAGGCTTCAATTGTGTAAATCAATTTTTGAACATATTAAATTATAAATGGTTTTTATGCTTGCAAAAAATGCTGTTTATTAGGAAGCTATTTAATTCAAAATGTTGTTTCAGGCTGACCTTAAGGTTGTCAATGATGCCAAAGGAGGGTCTTTCTACAGAGACCATTTACCTCTGCTAGGTAAACTGCTATTATATAATCCTCAGTGATATGTCTCAATATTTGAAAAATAATAAGAGCCAATATATGTACAACAAAAATCAGACCACCACAACCACCACTGTAAAACAAATGATGTGCCCTGATTATACTCATTTCAACAATGTAGAACCCATATTTACAAATAAAATCTTACATCACTACAAAATAAGGCAATATTGTAAAGAAACATTCCAACCTCAATTAGGTGAAGCAGGTGCTGGGTCAAGGTCGGGTGCTAGTGGGTTTGCCATCAATGATCAAGTCAATGTGGACCTGGATCTAGAGATAGTTCAGTCCTTACAGCATGGACATGGGGGCTGGACAGATGGGATGTTTGAGGTAGAGTTCTTCATCAATTTTTCTTTGCTATCACCATTTTAATCAACATTGTGAATTGAATTATGTGTAATGTATGGTAATTGCTGTATCATTGCATTGTTTCAATGTTTTTTTTTCATGCATAAACTATTATATCAGGGTATTTGTTGATGCAGTTCTTTTTATCATGACATGAACTGGTCAGGGTAATTTTGAATCTCATGGAGGATTTCTTGGATTTGGGCTAACCTTTTTAGGTGTTTAGCTTGAATATATTCCTACAGCAAAAATTAATCAGATATTCCTTCTCCATAGTGTTTGGGAACAACAGGGACAGTGGTAGGGATAGATGAGGACCATGACATTGTTGTGTCATATCCAAGTGGAAATAGGTAAGCAATGTCATTATTGCACACATTATTTATATATTGTGATATATGGTCACTTTAGCTATTTTTTTTTACTGAGTGACACATTGAATTTGAGGTTTAAGGCAGAAAGGGGAAATTATTGGTGTGAGGTACTCCTTGTATTTTATTTTGCTTTCAACAATGCCAGCCTTAATTTATTAATCTTTTCAAAACAACATTGATATCAGAAAAATTAAGATATGAATTTTTTTTTTGTGTTTCAGGTGGACATTTAACCCAGCAGTTCTTACCAAGGTGAATACCATCAGCTCCATATCTGCTTCCACAGAATCTGTCAACACCAGTTTGCAGTTTGCAGTGGGTGACCTGGTGCAGATCTGTAGTGACACAGAGAGGATCAAAGTATTACAGAGAGGGCATGGGGAATGGGCTGAGGCCATGATGCCAGTAAGTCTGGATGGTGCTTTCAAAGTCTTTCTTGCTCCAGCAGTGGTGCAGAATCTAAAGAAAAAGATAGGGGTGACGTGTTGAAAATAATGTGTGATGATCTCACCCTTGTTGAATGTTAATTATAATTTAACAGTTTTGTTTATTTCAGATCTGAAAAGATCCAAGTTCTTGTTTTCAGTTTTGGCTGTTTTTTTCCAAGTGTATCATACAATTCTTTTTACCTTTCAATCCCTAATTAAAAAACTGGCCTTTATAAAATTGACAATGTTTTCATTTACTCCTGTAGACACTAGGCAAGATTGGCCGAGTACAGCAGATCTATCATGACAATGACTTGAAGGTAGAAGTGTGTGGGACATCATGGACATATAACCCAACAGCTGTAACCAAAGTGGCATCTGCAGATGGAGCCACTGTAGGAAACTCTTCAGGAGGTGACTAATTCAAGTTTTTAGATGAATGCATTCTTTGCTGTGAATGAATGCCTAATAAAGAATAGCCGTGACCCATTTATACATATATAAGCTAACAATATCTTAAGCTGTTCCATGTTGCAATGTGAAATGGAAAAATTGTAATTGTTATGAAGAGAAATCATTATTTGCTAATAGTGGCATCACTTGCTAGTGACAATGATCCGGGAAGGGGGGATAACAATTTACTTGAGAAATGACGGTATATATGTTGGCATCATCATAACATTTAATTTAAATCTGTATTATTCTTGCTCTCATTTTAACAGAACGTTTGAGTGCTCTGTTGAAGAAGTTGTTTGAGACTCATGTGTCAGGAGACATAAATGAAGAGTTGGTGAAAGCCGCCGCTAATGGTGATGCTCAGAAGTGTGAAGAGATTCTGCAGAGGACAGAATCTGATGTGAGTCTGCCAAATGTACGTTCTTTTTATTATTTAGAAGTGTGATATTGAAACTGAAAATATTAATGTAATTATCTGTTTGGTTTTCTGGGGGTTTTACTGGACAGTATGGATGGCCCAACTTGATCATGTGCTTTATCTTTGTTTTGAACAAAATTTTAAGTTTATATAATGTTTGGTGGATGAGCAAATGTTTGTGTAATTTTTAATGATAAAAAGAGGTACAGATTTGTATAAATAAAACAATTTAACCTGTATATTTTCACAACTAGACTGTTTCTGCAATATGTTTATTGTTTTATTGATTATTGCAGCCCAATGGAGTATTTGCTGGACACACTGCACTACAAGCAGCATCCCAAAATGGCCATGTTGAAGTCATCAAGACACTGATGAAGTATGACTTGGATATGGAAATAGAGGTATAAAAATGAGGGTGTGCCAAGGTTAAGCATTTCAATCTAAGCATTACTTTGAAAATTGACCAAATAAAAGAATGAGAAAGATTAAAGATGGTACTTAAAGTTGAACATCTGTTGATAAGTTATGATACTAATGAATTTCCCGAATTGAAAACTTCTTTTGATTGATGTTGGTACTGCAACTGAAGAAAAGGGGGTTTTGTAAGTAGTAGGAATGTAATTATTTGGGAAAAAGACTGTATTCTTGTTGTCACTTCCTCGTAGGACAAAGATGGTGACAGGGCTGTGCATCATGCAGCATTTGGTGATGAGCCGTCAGTGGTTGACATGCTCCATAGAGGGGGTGCTGATCTCAATGCCAGGAACAAGAGGAGACAAACTCCACTCCACATTGGGGTCAATAAAGGTCACATCGGTGTGGTGAAAATGTTACTGGAGCTGGGCTGTCACCCTAGCTTACAGGTGAGGTGACCCATTAATATACTGTGGATAACAACCAAGGTAAAAGTAAGTTTATGAAAATTATCTAGATAGTATATTTTAATATTTTAACATTTTTTACCTGATTTAATTTTGTCAGGATTCTGAAGGCGACTCGGCTATTCATGATGCTATCAGCAAGAAGAGAGATGACATGATCAGCCTGCTGCTGGAGTATGGTGCAGACATCACGCTGACCAATAACAATGGCTTCAATGCTTTACACCACGCAGCTCTGAGAGGAAATCCCAGGTAAGGAATATAAATAAGCATGTGGGGGATCTTACTGAATGAGTGATAAGGACTTGTGTATTGTTACATGTATGTTTGAAGTCAAATTTATTGTATGTGAAATTTATTTTTGTTTGGGTCATTGGGTAATAGATGCTGCAAGAAATATGTGGAAGAGTTATATGTTGTGGTGTGAAAAACTGACTACATGTAAGAGAGGTTGTTAGAAGTGAAAGCTGGACATGTGCATATGAAAGGCTCCAGAGATGGGGAGAAAATGTGGTTGTTGAGATGTGATTGCTTCAAGTCTGGAATGATTAAACTTTCGGCATTCGGAAATGCTGTAGAGGAGATTGCATTGTCATTATGCAGTGACTGTAATCTTTGTATTGTGCGATACTCTTCAATGTTCGCGGCACATCCAAAAGTTTTTTTAGCAGCTGTTTGAGACATGCATATTCAAATGCTACCTGCTAATATTATCCATTGTGACCATCTCAGATGAAAGCTGAAGAGAGGCAATAAAGGAAAATCAAGTAAGTCTGATTTTATGTATGTTCCATGATTTTTTTAGACTACTACTGTTGCTCTTATCACCTTTATGTATATATGTGTAGTTGTGTGTGATTGATATAATCAAATAAACCCCTTAAACGGTATGCTGGAATATTCAAGATGCAAGTTGGTGCTTTCGTTTACAAAAATGACTAATTGCAAATTTGGAGAGAGAGGATGTTTTTATAAGCCTTGCAGTATGGCAATCTTTTAAATTTTTTTTGTGAATTCAGGTGCATTATGTGTATTGTCTAAAATAAGTTGAATAATTTTGCAAATAATAAGTTGTAAGCAAATAAAAACAAAAAAAATGTAAATGTTATTTAGTTCATTCTAGTGTTGATGCAGGGCAAATCAGTGTTAAGGCATCTTACATCAGATACTGTATGATACATGTATTATATAACTGCACTAGATTAGGCAGTACCTCAATTTATTACCCATTTCTAAAAAGGCCAGAGTTAAGTGATATATTTGGTTGAATCACCCTTGTGTAATGTTAAGGAAGGCTATGACGCACCATGTTGCATGACTTCTTTCTTGTAGTTCTCTTTTTCTGAGTGAACAGATTGAATGGAGATAAGACCAAAATGTATTTGTAATTTTAATACTAAATATCTTTGAAAAAAGGACAAGGTTCACATGTTGACTGTCATAGTATATTTTGTATGGATGAAGAAAGTCTCACAAAAACATGAAGTTTTTACTATATAATATTTAGTACAATTGTCATTAGAAATATCTTCCCAATATCTGACTAAGCTGAAGTATGGGTGGATATTGGAAGAGGACGCATAAAGATATTTGTGGTGTGACTTCTTGGATTAAGTGTAATAATGATTAATGCATATCTCCCAATTTATGTATCTAAAATTCTGCAATAAGTGCATGTGGAGACTTGGAAGATAATTCTTATGATTTCAGTTGATGAGCTTGTGTTTTATATAGTTTTTCCGTTGGCTTGAGGCCCATAGTTAAATCATGATGATCAATGGACCCAGGGCATGCAGGTCTGTGTGGGAGGGCCCAAGCTGGGAGAATTAATACAAAATGTGTTCCCCAAGGCTACATTGGATGGAAATCAGTTGCTGTTACAAGAAATTATTCATTGACTTCAGTATACCCCAGCCTTGTCATAAAACTGCTGTGTATTGTTAGAATTATTCCGGTTTGGTTTGTTGTCAATTTGAGGGTGGGTTACTCAGCTTCATTTTTTGATTAAAAAAAAAAACAGCCCTGTCAGCATATTATTTTACTCGAAACTCTCTAAAAGGCTTGTATCGACAAGGCTGCGATGTGGTGATTTGCGGTCCATTTGTTATCCTCCGGAAAGTTCCAAGTTTCCTGGTAATGGGCTTAATATTGTTCACTGGGGACCCTCTAGAATCAATATCAAACAGGGAAGCTCTGTGTTGTCTGTTACTTTGTGGAGGATAGAATATTTACTGGTTTATAATAAGAAGACCATTATTGATTGGTTTCTTTTTATTTTCTGCATATTAGCCAGTATTTGAAATTTGATGCCAAAATTTGCAATCTGAAAGAATGTGTAAGTAAGCATTGTATTCCCTGAAGATTGTCTGAGACATTTTGGTCGAACTATATTTTTCTCTGATAAATGGCAATAGCATTTGTGAGATACATTTAGATTTATTAGTACATCAGAGCAACTGTTACCCGATAAGATTATAGAAATGAGTTCTGTACTCCAGGCAATTTTTTTTTATGAAAACACAGGTTAAGTTTTAGAAATATAAATATGATGGAATACTATGGTTTTTGCCTAAAATACAGAAGTTTGCATATTTTTCACTGAATAAAGGAAGCATCTTTGGATTGATCAATCTAAAAGGGTCTTTTTAATATTTTTCACTTGATATTTAACATTAATAAAAATCAACCCAACTCCGCAGGGACTCACGCAAAGTGCAATCATCTGAATTACATGACATAGTTGCTTTTGTTTCCAATGTAGTCGTATAATCACCAGTTTTTCTGTATTCTACTTAACACCAGAAGGAGACGTGTATATCTCTTAAGCTGACTGCACTCAGCAAGAATCCCCACAGAGTAAGGTCATTCCACGTAGACCTATGGTATTTAAAAGAATACACCCTCAAATTACAATGGCCCTTAGTCTTACAGTTCTAAATCGAAAACATGATATTTGGTAAAAACTGGCTCAAACTGAGTTTTAGATAGGTCTGCACTCCACTATGAAACAAAAAGTCGTCACAATATCGATTGTTTCTGTCAGGGAGTAATGGCTTCAGTTCAGAAGAAAACACCAGTGCAGCAGTGTCCTGCCAGGGATTTGAAATAATAATCCCTCTCTGTTGTCCTCCCATCATTCAAAATTGAGATTATTAGGGACACATTGGTGAGGTCACACTGAGGCAAGATTGTTGGAACAGATACTCTTTGATAATTACATGATTTTGGTGAAATAGTAGCAAAGTTATCTTCAACAAAAATGGCATTTTTTTTTTTTTTTGACAAACTATCTAGTCAAGTTGCAAGTTTTCTATAACTTCATGAAATGGTCCATTTTATGGATCATCCATACCGGCATTTTTTTCAGGAAAATGGAATAGTTGATCTTCAATGATTAAAAACCAAGAAAATGTTTATTTAAAACTATATATATATATGATTTTGCATAGATTTGTAACCAAACTGAACTTAATTTGCACAGAATTTTTTAGATAATGCACAAAAAATATATACTCAGTGTCATTGATACAGAAGAATTAACTAAAGAAAAAATAGGGAACAATAGGTTTAGATAAACTGTTTTTTTTATTGACAATTCATACCATATGTACAAATCAGCATCATAAAACATTGAAGTCCCATGAAATACAGTAGTATAAATATGTTCATAGGTACTACGTCATCAAAAAGTAGATCTAAATGATTTAGTATTGATCTTGTGATCTTAACATATCACATGATAAAGTTAAGTGATCATAAGACAAGGCATGTGCAAAATGTATCATCTACCATATGGAAAAGATAACAACTTGGTCATGGCCCGCTTTTTAATACAGACATTGATGTAACCCACTGTATTTACTAACATGTTAAGATGAAATATAAGCTATTGTAGGAGCCTTTTAAAATAGTGACATAGTGCTCACTTTTTCTTGTGGATC
>NW_019774145.1:0-18310 GCF_001039355.2 Lingula anatina
AGTTTGAAAAACTGAGACATGCCAATCACTTATTTCTATTCTGCATGATCTTCGATGAGTTGGCATTGTGAGGGGCGTGTTTGTCATTCAGTGCCGGAGACCCTCTTCCACAATACCCACCTGTAAATGCTCCTGGAACTTAATCGGCAGTATTTGTGCCATCTTGCTTTTCTTGGCTGTCTCAGGATCTCATGCACCTGATGCAGTGTGTGTTCAAGGCGTACTTTCTGTTATACCGGTGGCTGTCTTCACTGTCTAACAGTTCGATTAGTATAAGATGGCGGCCACCGGGTGAGGAGGATGTCGAAAGTAGTTCTATATCAATACGCACAAGCGTCACATCAAATTTAAATGTTCCACAGGGCTATAGTGTACGTTTTTCGTGAAGAGGGGCACTCTGCTACTTTAAAAAGATGCTTTCATTTTCTTACATTTGCTTTAGTTGCGGTATTATTCTACAAATAAGAAGAGAAAAGAGACCTAGGTTTCGTCAGGTCATTTCCGTGTCAATCAGTGAGCGCACCTGTCACGTGAGTTGCATGACGTGTAGTCCAAATATAAAATGCTTGCAGGTCATTCTGAATGC
The DNA here is from genome assembly GCF_001039355.2 of Lingula anatina. Next base: position 587 of record NW_019774145.1, read on the forward strand.
AACACACTGTGTATGGTTGATTCCCTCCTTTGGCGCCATCGAAGATGTCATATTCTGACAAGCTTTCAATTAATGTTAAGTTTACTAAAAACAACAGATAACGTTTATAATGACAAAAAATAAATTTACAAGAAAGTGAAAATTAAACCGAAGACGGTGTAATGCGAAGGATAATAATATATGCCACTTTCATTATCAGTTTCAATTTTTGGAGCAAGTTCACTGGATAACCAACTTGTGTGCACACAGAATTCCATCCGTTTTCCTTTTCAACTACCTGTCATACATGTACGTATACTATAAAAATATGGAATTTCGAATGTATTGATGTACAAGTACAGTATTAAATTATATCTTGTAAAACCTGCCAACATGACAAAAAAATTATATTCTTTCAAGTGTCAGGCCTATATGCAGCACATGACAAGAAATTATATTCTTCAAGTGTAAGGCCTATTTCAGGCATAGACGATCATGGTCCTCCAGTTTACCCTATTTTCATTCGATTGAATGAGCTTATTCTTGGCCAGTCATTGATTGATTGCAAAAGCACAAAGACTGTCAATGTATGAAGTTCTTTGTCTTTCTCTACTCCTATACTTCCTTCAATTTTCTCTCTCAATTTTCCCACAGAGAACTTTTTTTTTCTATTCCATCTTTTCTGATTTTATGGCCCAAAGATTTCATTTGTCTTTTTCTGATTGTTTTCATCAGTGAGCATTGTACTCCTGCAAGTTGTAACACTTCTCCATTGGTCTTTCTTTCTATTTAGGATATTCTCAACAATCTATACATACAAATAAGTACCACATTTCCATAGCTCTCAGTTTCTTCTTAGGGTTGTTGGAGATATTCCACCATTCACAACCATAGAAGGGGACTGAGCACATGTAGCATTTCAGTGTTCTTATTTTTGTGTCAATGGAGACGTTTTTATTCTATATATAGTATGGGGCTCATCTTATATAAGCAATGTATTAGAACTTTATGCTATATTATGAACCTATAATTTTGCTACCAATAATATTTTGTCCAACATAATACGAACCACTTCATCACATGTGAAGAGTTATTTTCACTACTTTTATTTTTGAAGCAATGAAGGATACCATTTTTTGTGGAATAATAAAACAGGGTAATTTTAAGTGCATTTCACAATCTTGGAAATTAAAATTATATTAATAACATCTTTCCAGCATGTTAATTTTCCACTGTTAGTTATACAGTGCAAAGCAAATAATAGCATTTCCCTTAAAAAATTCTTGTCATTCTAATTACTTTTTCTTTTTTTGACAATTTGCGAATCTTTTAATTGAGATTTCTGAAAGGTCTGTTCTATGTTACAATTGGATTAGCAAAAAAAAAAAAAAAAAAAAAAAAATCCCTGGCTATCTTCAAGACCTAAATATGATATTGATTACCATTATTTGACACATGCACATACTTTCAGCTGTGCCAGTTGTATAATTAATAAAACATCTTATAATTCTTACATGAAGAATACAAAATTGCACATTTTTTCCCAATACATTTATCTCTAATCATACATGTGTATGCATCATAAAATAAGATGAGCAGTACTCATGTGCACATGCACACACTTACAAAAAGAAAAAATAGTATCCCAAAACGTGTGTGAAGTTTCTCTTTATCTAGAAGAGTTACACGTATGCCAATTAATGGATAAAAAAGACATTTTCTTATTTTATACTGTCCATAGTCATCATCCATCACAAATCAGGGGAATATATAAAATCAAGAGCTATCTTTTCTTCTAGAGTAAGTCCTGGATGCCACAGGTCCACCATGAACACAACTCTGGAACCCTCTCCTTTCACTGAGTGTTTCACTGAGTGAGAAAATGAATCGTCAAAAACAGTGCACTGCCCTTGCTTCCACGTAGCTGTCTGGCCTCCCACATGTAGCTCACATTCTGGAGGGACCACAAGTCCTGTTAATGAACAATAATAATAATAATAATAACCAAGACAGAATAAATTAATCAATCACATCATTAAAAATCAAACAAATCCTTTTACAGCAGAACTTTTTTCTTTATGTATAAAATTTTAATATACCAGGTTATGTTTATTGGCACGTTTTAACTGTTAGTCACTGCTAATACATACATACATACATACATACCTAAATGAGTTCTAATCCGGATGTTTGTGGGCCCAAAGTGTTCCGCTATTTCTGTACCTGGATACACCACTGAGAAAGATGCATTGCCTAAGAGATTACAGCCCATAAAGGAAGGCAATGCCTTAAGAAGACTTACAGTATGTGGGCACTTTTTGCAATTGTCTTCAAGTTTAGTGCCTTGGTTTACTAAGTGAAAAACTAGCCATTTTCCAGTTGGGGTAGTGTTACAAACCCACCCAACAGTACTGGCATACACACATTCAAATTCTTTGAATATTGAATCAGCATTTGATTCCAGTATTTTTACATCTGCTTGGAACATGCAGTCTTGCCAGATTGGCTTTGCAAGTAATCTTTTCACATAAAGTACATTTGGGCATTGATTTTCCACCTCATATTTTACGTTTCCTTCTCCCATCACTGACNCAACGTTTCCTTCTGCCATCACTGACTCGGATATTCTGTCCAAATGCTTATGGTTGGTTTTTGGCCCCTCTGGTTCTGCCTGGACAATTGCTAAATACATATCTAGTCTCTTTTTTGCCCTTATTTGCGCCTGTTCATATTTGTTGCACCTGACACAACCAGGAGAATCACACAAGGCTGATGAGTTGTGTTGGATTTTATCTCCGTGATAAAAATTTGAAATAAATTTGACAAACGATTTCCTATTTATAAAAATAAATGTAAATAAAGCGACACAGAACAAAAAACAAAATCCTTCCGACAAAAACTCTTTCCATAATGATTCCATTGCAGTTTCTCCCAGGACAGTAAACTACATGAAAGACTCGATTACTACGTTTGGTGGGCACACGTTGTCAACATGATCTTCCAGCACTTGCACGAGCTAATGTTTACATCTAAGAATTCTGGGAAAATTTTTTTCTCAAGTTTCTTCGGTTTTAATTTTTTTTAGTTTTATGAAAAAGTCTATATTGAAGGATAATTTGAAATTTATTTCAAAAATAGATTCTTTTTTAACACTTTACTACTTCCCGTTAACTTGTATTTTTGCGAGATGTACACATACATAGCAACAATATGGCGGACGGTAAACTAGTAGTACTACTTTCGCAAATTCTGTGTCATTGGGCGCCGATTTAATTCCCATCATATCGAATCTTTTGCTGATAAATTCATTGCATTGTGTATCTTTAGCTCTAAAACACTGAAAAAGTTGTAGTCTGCAGAGCTATTATCTTTATTTCACACGATAAAAGGGTTCTTTTTTGAACTCTTTCATACTGCGCATCTATTTAGCAGGTAATGTTACTGTGTTGAGGTTAAGGTTTGCTGAAGTTAAAATGTACTTTTTGCATTTGATGCATATATCCGATAACTTGAACTGTCAGTAATGTTGCGTACATAAAATACAAAATGGATGACCCAAGAATCGAATGGATTAGGGACCGTGTGTATTTAGCATTGGACATCAAGGAAAATGACGTATTTGATGACCTCCTCAACAGAGATGATGGACTTTACGAACGAGAAATCGCTAAGTTTCTGAACGAAACACCGGAGGAAAATGCAACAGCTTTGTTATTTTACAAGATAGTTACGGAGGAAGAAGAAGAAGTTGAAGTGGAATGTGGTAAGACATACTATCTTCTTGATGATTCCATGCTAAATATTCGCTTTATAGACGGGCACCTGCAACTGCTGCAGTTAAACTCTGGAACTTCAGCAATTTGTTGGCGTTTTTCTATCAGTTTTGATAGTACTTAACTTATAAGTTCAAGCAGAATAGACATCGACATTGGTCTTTTGTCTAGTAATTACTTTTGATATTTCCCTTCAGAGCCTGAGATTCCTGATATACAGGCAGAGGATGAGATTGAACCTGACGGTGCTGATGGAGAGCAACAGGATGACGTTCCAGTGGCAAATACCCCTAGTGTTGCTGCAACAGAAGACCAAGAGGGAGATGGTGGGAGGAAGAAAAAAGGTACATTGCTTAAAAAAATTTAATTTATCAAAAGTAAAAATTAACAGCAAAAAATGCATGTGTTGTAATTTTTTTTTCAGGATAGTGAATATTTACTAGGTTCTCATTTAACTGTTATGAACTTAAATGGGAGTCAATTAGCACAGGCATTGTAAAACTCATCACAAACACATATTAAAAATACTTTCTAGGCAAAAAGAAAGGGAAGAGAGGAAAAGATACTCCATCAGAAGAGAAGAAAGAAGCCACTCCAGTCCCACCTAGGGAGCCCACACCACCACCACCTGAGCCTGAACAAACTGGAGAGGGAGGAGAAGAGGCACAAGATGATGATGAGCCCAAGCAACCACTTACAGTAGGAATATTGATGTTTATCTTCCAAGGATTATGTTTAATCATGCGATAACAGAATATACCCTGTTGTGAATGCCCTATGGCCCCAGGCCTACCATACTTCCAGACTCGGCACCGAATGATCCTGAATTCACTGGTAGATCAGACCACACTACCCGTTTTCAAGGTGTGTGTCAGATCACATTACACAGTATCATACCCTGAACAAATTTTGAGTGGTGATGCAATGCTTTTCAACCCCGCTGAGAATCGTCACTATCACATCGCGTACTAGGCAAGAGCGGTGTCACGTCTGTTACTGTGTAATGCGATCTGACACACACCTTGAAAATGGATAGTGTGGTCTGATCTACCGGTGAATTCAGGATCATTCGGTGCCGAGTCTGGTAGTTGGGTAGGCCTGGGCCCTGTTGCAGTAAAAAGGGAGGGGGGGGGAGAGGTAAAGAACAGCAAAACATTGCATTTTAGAATTTTGTGGTAGAAAATGTGGTAAAGATAATCATTCATTTTTAACAACCCAACCCCATAAGAAGGTATCAACCTCAATAACATGTTTATCATTTTTATACAATATCCTCAAAACAGAAGTCATATTGTGTATTTGGAGTGGGCTTTTAGATTGCAAACTTTACATTCTTTTTGACAGAAAATCATCATTCAGAAGGTATGGAGGACATACCTGTACATGTGCTATGGGCATCTCCCCGAGGAGGTTGCTGACAAAGACTGCGTGTACTTCCTGCGTAATACCACAGGGATGGTGCCTTTGCCAAACAGCATTGATGAGGCAGTGGAAACACTACCAGCACTGTTTGAGACTGGAATCCTAAATGGTCACTCCTTGGTCATGCTGGAACAAGTGATCACGAACGTAAGTACAGATTAATATGGGATGAAACCAAAAGATTGTGTTTAGAGTTTGCATGACTGAAATACCATGAAGTTTAATTAGTCAAAAACCATTAGACACAAAAATTTTGCATTATTAGGCTTACTGGTAGTCTGTGTGAATATTTAGGAATTGGTTTATTTATTTATTTATTATTATTATTTTTTTTTTTTCATTTTCCTTTATGGGATGAGAGGATAAGCTAGCAGCAACCATTTTGAAAAATTAATGCTATTAAAATAATTATTTCAATATTTTATTTGGATTGATAACCAGGAGTTATGAATTAATATTGCAGGTCTACATGCCCTTCCTATCTTTTCATCAAAACAAAAATGGAGATGGCAATCAGAGCAAGTCTCCTCCAGCAGAGGCAAGCAGGCCTCCCACTAGAGAAAACACAAATATGACACAGGTCTCAGGTAAGCACATCTTTTCATTTGTATTTGTAACATGACAAAATTGATGTTAAGTTATTCTAAATCATTACATTTAATTTTCTGTCAATTAGTTTGGCATCTTTAAAATATAGTTTGGACAGTGCTGAAAGGATAATATTTCAGATATGTCATTTGATTGTAAGCTTGAAAATAAGCTTATCAAATTTTTTATCAATTTTGTGGTGATTCAATTGTTTGGAAAGTCTTTCATGACTGACCCAATGTTTGAAAAACAAAATTTATTGAGGATATAATTTTTTTTCTCCAGCTGCCTCAACAGAAGAAGAGATAAATGTCCAGGAATCCAAAGCCAAGGCTCTGCTCAGAGATGAATTTCTGATCAATATGCAAAAGTTTGCCAACAGTATCACTCGCACAATACAGCAGATTGAAGGAGAAGTGCGACTAGAGATTCCTGATATAGAGCTCCCAGAAGACATCCATGTTGCAGCAAAGGACAAAGACCTTTGTGCACAACTTGAACAGGTAGTAATTGATTGGGACAAGCAAGTCCAGATGGCAGTAGATGTTGTAGTAAAGAAAATGCCACAGGGGAATGGACCCCTTGCCGAGATTGAATTTTGGCGTGAGCGTAATGCTGCTTTGAGTGCCTTGATTGAACAACTCAAATTGCCTTATGTACAGAAAGTTCTCAGTATTATGGGACTTGTAGAAGATGCTGTAGAAATCCATCGTGGGGATCTTAATAAACTTTACACGGAAGCCAAAGACAATGTGAGATTCCTCTCCACACTGGAAAGGCATTTTAAGAATATAACCCATGGTGCTACATTCCATGTTGTAATTGAAACCATTCCATCCATGATGAATGCACTGCGTATGGTGTGGATTATCTCACGGCATTATAACAGAGATGAAAGAATGGTTCCCCTGATGGAGAGAATAGCCTGGGAGCTAGCAGAAAGAGTCGCAAGAGTTATCAACTGCAGGACTCTCTATAAGTAAGTGCTATGAAAAAATACATATTTACACCTGACAGGCTGACAGTGTACTCTTCCTTATATTTCTGGTCTTTCTTGTGTTAGGATTGGCATAACAAATTGCTTATCATCTGTTGAAATGTATTGGAAGGATTTGTATAATTATTATGCCATCTTTTTCTAAGCAATGGGTATTTATTAACTATGGTTGCCAATGATGAAATTCTGATATTAAATCAAATTCAATTCATTCTTTTAATGTAGAGATGGACCAGTTGAGGTGAAAAGAAAGACTTCAGAAGCAAAGAGAATGCTTGACCTGTGGAAAGAATCTTATCTGGATGTAAGAGCCAAGATAGAGGCATCAGGTCGTGATGCTCGCTGGGAGTTTGACAGAAAGAGACTATTTGAGAGGACAGATTATATGTCCCGAATTTGCCAGGATCTTCATGATGTAGCACAGGTGAAAAAAAATTACTTCACTGTTTTAGCCAAAAATTCACAAATTAGCAACACTTATCGTTTTTTTATTTGGTGCTAGTGAAGGGGTATGGTAATACTGTAAACAGAACTAAAATACCCGCAGATAATTGTGCTCAACAGGAGCAAAAATTATTGCAACTGTTGATCCTTGCTTATGCTTTCTGTTCTTTATTTCCTAGGTTCTTGAAGAGTTCTACAACATCTTTGGTCCAGAATTGAAAGCAGTTACTGGGGACCCTAAGAGGATAGATGATGTGCTGAAAAGAGTTGATGATTTGGTGAAACCAATTGAAGATGTAAGACAACAATTGTTTATGTGACATGATGATATTTAAACATGTTTGGCCCTGTTTGTTGGTAACAGTAAATATATTCAGAGGAACTATTTTGATTTTTTGTAAAACTTTCATCCATTTAAATTTCTGATCTTTTCTTTATAGGCCTGTATATTGCATTTCTAGATCTCTATGCAATTTTTTTAGCTTTTGTTTATTTTGTATTCATTTTGAAAAAGAGATAAAGAGCAGTGTTTTCCTAAATTATATGTACTTCACACCCATACAGGTGTCCTTCGATCCATTCTCTTTCCGAGAGCAAGATGGCTGGCAGAAGGTGATGAAGTGGTTTCACAGGGAGGTCCAGTCTATTGAGGAGGAGGCACTCTCTTTTATTGATGAGTCCTTCAAAACTCTGAGGTCTGCCGAGGGAGCATTTGATCTTCTCCTCAAGTTTAAAAACATCCGCTCCAGAGAAGCTATCAACAATCAGCTTATGCAAAAGTTCAATGATATTTTGATGCAGTATGGAAGAGAGGTTGGTTGCTTAGTTACTTTACCATGTGCTTTGCCTAAAGCTACCTTCTTCTATTGATGTTAAGCTTCTCCACAAAGAGTATTTGAATCTCTTTTTGATGAAGAATTTCATTACGTTTTTTATTATTTTTGTTTAGATATAATCCCTCCTAAAAAAGAAAGAAAAAAAGAACATGAAATTGAAGACATGGGCTCTCTTTTTCAGGTTGACATCATGGATTCACTGTTCAGAGACAACAAGGATTCTCCACCTCTCCATAAAAACCAACCTCCTGTAGCAGGGTCCATCTTCTGGGAGAGAGCATTATTCATCAGGATCAAACAAACCATCATCCGCTTCCTTACCATGGATGAAATGATGCAGAGTGACATAGGAAAAGCTGTAAGTGATAAATTTTCTTAAATTGAAATTGCAATGATTGATAATGTCTCTGCTAATTTATAAAACCGTTAGTATATGAGTAATACAGGTAAAATCCTACTGTTGATAAGAGCATATTCTTCTTCATCTGTATGTCACATATGTATGTTTCATGGCATGTAAGTGGATTAAGTTATTCCTAATAATAATTTTTTTCTTTTCAGGCAAGAGCTAAATACCTTAGCGTTGCAAAACAGATGAAGGCTTATGAGGACAAGAAATATGAAGAATGGAGAGAAAATGTCGAGCAAGTCCTGCCTGGTTTACTGAAGAGGAATCTATTAGCAAAACCCTCCCAGCAGCAACTGGTTCCCAGGTCCAGTGAGGGTGAAAGAACAAAAGACACAGGTGAGTTATATTATATGTGTTGGTAATGCAGCTCACTATTGGGAAAAAGGAACATGAGAATGCTGCTGCTGTGATGATGATGATGAAGATGATGGTAAAGAAGACTTAGGTGAAAAAATGCAACAAGGAAGAAAGCATATGCAAATAGATAGCAAATCTGTGGGCTCCTAATCCTAATCAGTTGATTTTCATTGAACTCAACCATTATGTTATATATAGATAGATGGGATTCGTGGATGTTGATTAAGACAGTCACCAAATTTACTCACTGAAGTCCAAAATCACAACTTTATCTTGCATGATTCACTAAGCTGGAAACTTTTACACTTCTGCCTTTTTAAGCATCACAACATTTATAGTTACTTATTCTTGGCTTGCTTATTGTAATTTCTTCTTGGGATATTTTGCTACAAAATCAAATTATAGAAACCACAATTTTTTAAAATTTGTTGATTAAAAAGCAAGACTAGCTCATCTCTGTTGTTTTACTATTGCTTTATACATTCAGTTTTTTCATGCTTTATATTTTGCACAGTATTTATTGTTGAAATTTTGCTTTTATTTCCTAATTTTATCATTCAAAAAATCAACTATTATTTTCACACCAGAAAGGCTTATCAATAAGGTGCTTAATGCTATTTACTAACATAAATTGCATGCTTTCTTATTTCCTCACAAAGACTCACAGAGTAAAAATACCAGCCAAAGTGGCAGGATATCTATCATGGTGGAAGATAATGGCCAGGTTAAAAAGGGTATGTTTCTGCTCTGAGATTTTTACCCAAAGTCATCAGAGTGTAAATGTGGATATATGTTTGACTCATAAACTCCTCTTTTGATATGGGCAATCATTTATTTATTTATTTATTTATTTATTTATTTATTTACTTTTTGGTTCATTTATTGTCCAGAAGTGGTAAAATTGTATTGTCATCGTATTGTAATGTTGTATTGTCATCGTGTAGTTAAGAGTTGTAATAATTTATTCCACCATTTTGTCTAATTGAAATGATATTATTTGATATTAACAATTGCAATTTATACTTTTTTCTAATATTTATTACACTTTGGTTTACTTTAGTTANTCATGGTGGAAGATAATGGCCAGGTTAAGAAGGGTATGTTTCTGCTCTGAGATTTCTTTTTTACCCGAAGTCATCAGAGTGTAAATGTGGATATGTGTTTGACTCATAAACTCCTCTTTTGATTTTGGCAATCATTTATTTATTTATTTATTTATTTATTTATTTATTTATTTATTTATTTATTTATTTACTTTTTGGTTCATTTATTGTCCAGAAGTGGTAAAATTGTATTGTCATCGTATTGTAATGTTGTATTGTCATCGCGTAGTTAAGAGTTGTAATAATTTATTCCACCATTTTGTCTAATTGAAATGATATTATTTGATATTAACAATTGCAATTTATACTTTTTTCTAATATTTATTACACTTTGGTTTACTTTAGTTAACTGGTGTAAAATATTTGTAAAAATAAAGTGTTAAGCAATTAATTTGCCAAAATTTTACAAAACGTTGCATCTCATGAGATATCAGAATTTGAAATGTGTGACCAAGTGCTATTTGATGTTAACTAACAACAAGCCATGTGAATTTGAATGCTTATGCCTAAAGAACTTAATTAATATTTTACTTGGGATATGCCATTAAATGCTTGTTGTCTGTCAGCCAATACAACCCTATGTTTTATTTAAATTGGCTTATAATAACAAAATTTTGTTGTGTGCTTTTTAACACATTAGCCGAGATACGCTCAGCAACTCCTAAACAGGAAGAACAAGGTAGTGACATTAATGCTTCCAAACAATTTGTGTGGGTGATATACTACATTGTATGCTTTGAATTGCACATTTGAAAAGCCTGCAGAGTGCTTGTGCTTTATGTATTGGTGCTTTTTATTTTAAACTTAATTTTCTGGTGTGTCTGTGCTAAAAAAACATACCTTATTGGTCATTTTGATGGACCTTTCACTATATTTTTCCTTCTGCACTTTTTATATTTTTAAGAACTGATATTTCTAAAGAGTATTTTTTTTCTTTTATCATGAATAATCTGTACATAATGATTCTTCCTCTTACAGTTATTTAATATTTTCTATTTACCACTGTTATAACTTCAGTGTGCACTAGAAGATGTGGTTGGTGGTTTCTTTTCAGTGGTGCTGTGCTATGTCTTTTGTTTTTGACTAATTGGAAAGAACAACAATATTTGCCGTAACAGTTGTTTGCTGTGATGCAATTTTAAAATAATTATGAAGGAGCAAATTGGTCTTTCTAAATGAATGGCTTTTTATGGACTTGTACTGTGTTGCCTTAATGTGTAATTGACAATACATTTTATAGCTTGAATGTTTTAAGCTTTTGCTTTGTATGCTTAAGTGATTGATGTTTTTATTAAAAAATAATTTATTTTGTGACAGTTGCAGTGTTAAATGCTTTTATTGATACTCATTCTCTAATTCAAACATTGTTGCATGTGTTTCAGCAAAGCATTAAGTATCACCCTTTTATGCTCACAATATTCCTTTGGGTTTATAGGTACTCAGTACGAAGTGAAGTATATTGTGGATTATGACCCACAGCTAGCAGAGATAGTCTCAGAAACCAAGTACATGGAGCAACTGGGTTTTGCTGTGCCAGAACTAGCCAGAAATGTTGCACTGCAGGTGAAAAGGATATATTCTTTTCAAACTTTTGTATTGATATTTTGATTGGTTTGTCAGTTACTTAATCCAAAACTGTAAAATCTCATTTGAGGTTCACATTATAAAAATGCTTGTAATTGCCCAAGTTACAGTTGGTCTATATATTGTGTTTCTCATCTATCTTTTTACCAGAAACTTGTATTGTTCAGGATGTTGGAGATATAAATTTATTGACATGAACTTGAAATGAAAAATTTTCACAAGAAAAATGGCTTTAATTTATTTGTCGACAATGATAATGAATGCCTGATAAATAAGAAACTCACTGCTTAATACATCCAATAACATTATGTGTTTTATTTTATTTTTCAGGAGGAAAAATACATCAAGTATGTGGATGGACTGAATCACATGCTTACCAGATATCACCAGTTGTTGGGATCTCTTGATCAGGCTGAGGTGGGGAACACTCCCATTCTGAAGTTTCACTGAATTTTGAATTTGGTCATTTTAAAGTTATCATGAATCATTCTATAAGAAAGACAGTGCTATAGCCTCCAGAAGTTACAGAAATGAACACTATTTCCCACATGTGGTATAAAACTTAGGTTTGTCATGGTTTGATTCAATACTATAATCCAGTTCAGCAGCTCAAGAAATAACTTATTATAAGTACACAGTTCATGTCAATTAAAACCTGATTTCAAAATTAATACATGCATATATCTGATGCCCCTTTTCATCTAAAGAGTGCATATTATTCCAGACTATCTTGCTGGAGCATCATATGAAAGAACTGAGGCGAGTTATTCGTCCAGGATCCAAGAGACTCAACTGGAACTCTCTGGGAATCTTTGACTTTGTTGCTAAGTGCAATGGTGTAAGTAAATACAACACTTTGTTTGATGAATCACCAAACTAATGCTAAATAGATATTAAACTTGCATTTTTACTTCTAACTTGACAACATTGTAATTTATATCATCATATTTGTTTTGTTGTTGTTATTGTTGTCATATAAACCACTATATTGCATATGGTTTTATCATGTACTTAAAAACATTGTAGGCTATTAGCAAGTTTGAGTCATTGGTGAACCAGATTCAGAAGAATGCGGCAGACATCAACCAGAGACTCAAAATGGTTGAAGAGACCAACCTTTTCAAATGTCCTCCCCCAAAATTCGAGGATGTGCTGCCTAGCTGCAAGGTGAGACTCTGAAAACGTTTTATGTCTATGTCTCATGTGATCTTTGATTCTTATTGCTCTGCAGATGTGTGTTTTGATGAAAAAGATGTTATGTATTTTTATGGTAAATGTTCTTTTTTGACTGTCATGAAATATTCCTTTTAGAATTATGAAAAATTTTAATTGGTAGTTTATTTCAAAAGTGTTACTTTTATATTGAATCTGAAGCAGATAAAAATATCAGATAAAAAAGTAAAAAATAATTTTTATTTGTCATTTTGCAGGAATTTTTTGAGTATATTGAAAGAGAACGTGCCAAAGATTTTGAAGTCCTAGCAAGAAAGTATAGAGCTATAGGTCCTTTGTTGACCAAGATGGAAGGCTTGGTTGTTCATACAAATACAGGGAGATCGCCTAAGCTACGACAGTATTATTCCTACTGGGAGAGGAGAGTGTATGACTCACTAAACAAGGTAAAGATAAAGCATTTGATTGATGTATTTCTTAAACTTTAGTCTGTTAACTTATGTTAACTTCATGAATGTTCTTAAACTGAGAATATTTCAAAAGAACCAATTTATAATGAATATTTGCTCTTTTCTTCAGCTGATCATCAATAACCTGAAGGCCTTCAACATGGCGGTGGTGAACCCAGTGGCACTGTTCCAGGTGCAGACCCTGCTGGCAGCACCAGATGTTGTCTTACACCCAGCTACCAATGAGATCTACAAACTTACTCTGCAGAGTGTCCGTGATTGTGCTGAGGGGTATGAAAAAAAAAACTTATATTTTATTCATTTTACCTACACTTGAGCAAACACTGCAAATGAGTTCTATAATCTGATTAGTATATTTTAGCAGTTTGATAGCTGATATATCAAGTGTTTATGATATTAGTCTCCTCATGCTCATAGAAATGAATAACACTTTCTTAGGACCAAGAATTTTGTGCGCTGGATGGATGGTACATGCATAGAAGCTCCGCCTCAGAAAATCCCAGGAGAAGATGAGCCATATGTCTTCACCTTCTTCTCTGATATCTCCACCAACCCAGAAATCATAGAATTAGTGGGAGTGATCCAGGGCAATATGAAAAACATACTGACAGATCTACAGAGGTATCTCTTCAAGTGGAAGGGATATAAGGGAATCTGGCACATGGAAAAGGTACTTCAGATATTTACTCAGCTTTCATCTTTTTTCACAGATAATCATATCAGATATAATAATAATGATAATAATAATAATAATAATATGTATCCGGCCAATTTAGTATTTATAGACTACATATTAGTACAAATTATTTTACTGAATCAGAAGAATAAAAAGTATTATATATAAAAACTGGGTGAAAAGATTTCATAGTTACATGTTAAAGTTTTAATGAAAAGAAACTGCAGACAGATAAAAACCTTTTAAAACCCAATCAAACATATGACATGATTTTGTTTTACCTTGCAGGTTGCCAAAGCAGAGAGGTGGTTGCAGAAAGACCCCAGTGTTGTGGCCTACGATGACCGACTCCAGTATTATCACAAGGTCATGGAGGATGTGGCCAACCAGCCGCTGATCAAGGACCAGATGTGTATCAGACTGGTCATGGAGCCACTGGCACATTCCATCAAGGACCATTGTAAGCAATGGATTGACCTCATTGGGAAATTGCTGCAGGATTCTGCTAAGAGCAGTCTGTACAGTCTCAAGGAAGAGTTGGAGGTGAGTTTATTAAATTTACCTATTGCACATGCAATAGATGATGGATTCAATTGTTATGGTTGTGCAATATAATATCATATTGCAAAATTATGAATAAGATGAACCATTCCAAATACCAGTCAAAGGTGGTATTCCTTTTACTCTGTTAATACAATACCTGAATATAGACAATGTAACCATCATAAGGACTGTTGCATTTTTTTTTTCTTTTTTTGGCAAGGTTTAAATTGTGCTATTATTATATCTCTGTCTTTAAACTTAGATTAAAATAGTAATGGTTTAAAAGTCATGGCAGAACTGCTGGTGTTTTACAGAAATATGCTTGCTGCAGTGCCATATATGTCATTTTTACAGAAAAAATCTGATGACCTAGAGCGTCCCCCAGAGACTCTTGAAGATCTGAAGTTTGTGCTAGGAATTATGGCTGAAATTAAAGACAGGTCTCTGGAGATAGAAAACAGGATTGTGGATATTAAGGAGAAATACAGAACCCTTGGCATGTACAAGCTAGAGGTAATGAACCAAAACTTTTTTAAATTTGCAGATTTCATTGCAGTTGACTTGTGTTGAATTGAAGATAGTGCTCATTTGAGCAGGTATATTTATTTATTTAAGTATTTTCAATTAAATATATCTCATTAACTCATTTTAGACCACTGAGGAGGAGACCACCCTTGTGGCCTCTTTGAAGGACATGTGGAATGACCTTGTCTTCAAGTCCAAGAATGTAGATGCTGGACTTGTGGTGGTCAAAAAGAAATTTACAGAGGTAAAGAAATTATTAAGCTATAAAGTAATAGTAATAAAGTAATTTTAAAGTAATAGTAATAAAGTTATTTGATTTTCCAAATAGTAATAGCATATCAGATATTTCTAAGTTGTACTTGGAATACATTATTATGTTTTAGTAATAAAAGAATTTAATCGTAACTAATTAACAAATTGATTTTAGGCCATGGATTTTCATATGGCAACAGTTGGTACTAATTATTTATACATGTGAGGTAGCTATGTTCATGTTTTTTATTCTTGTTATAAAAACATTCATGCTTTTTACAGCCCATTTATTCCCTTATTTCAGATAACACTGGAACAAATCAAAGAGTTTGCCAAGACATTGAACAGCTTTGCTGAACGTTTCCACATGGAGGGACCAGGAGCTTCTGGCAAAGATCTAGACAAAGGTAAGTGCTGATGTTAGAAATGGAACTGTAAAAATATTTCAGTTTAAATCAGAGAAAATGCAAACAGCATTTTGTATCAAAATTCTGATTTTGATGCTGTGTGTATCATTTGCAATTATTTTTCTGTTGAAGGTAACTAGAAATGTTCTTGCTTTAAAACTTGAGGTCTTGCTGAAGTATAAAATTTGATGATTGCCTCTTGTTTAACTATTTCCTTCAGTGCTGTAGCAGTAGTTGTTTTCAAGTAATGAATTTATTTTTAAAGCTGTTAAATTTCCTTTAAAGGTGTGGAACTAATGAAGCAGTACAGAGAAGAAGTGGCCAAGTTTGAGGCTGATCGCCAGGAGCTTGCCAATGCAGAGAAGCTGTTTGACCTGCCAATTACTTCCTACCCAGAACTGCTCCAGGTTCATAAAGACATGAAAGGACTGGAACAAATCTATCAAATCTATTTGGACCAGAAAGTATGTAGTTTGAAGCTTTAGCAACTAATTTAGATTCCATCATGAGACATTAGTTTTGTTGATAAATACACAATGACTTTATGATATTATTATTAGTATACATTGTACCTTTTTAGGTGAAGTTTAAATGCGTGGCCTGTTGAATAATGAGCATACTTCTAGATGGTTAGAATTGGAATGACTTATTTAAAATGATGTTTAATTGGTTCATCATCCATTTTGAAAATTATCATTCCAAAAAGTTAACATTAACCTACATTATGGTGATTTTACTAATAAGAAAGACATTGAACAATAAACATTAAAATAAATTGACCTTATCTATATTTCTCTGTAGGCTGCCAGAGAACAGTGGTCAGAACAGCTGTGGGCCAACCTGAATGTCACTCTCCTACAGGATGGCATAGAGAACTATCTAAAGGCCCTGCGCAAACTTCCACGTGAGATACGCAACATGCCAGTGGCCAGAGCCGTAGATGAGAAGATGAAAGCTTTCAGGGACTCACTTCCATTGTTTGTGGATCTCAAGCATGAAGCTCTGAGAGAAAGGTATGTTAAAAGTGCAAGTTTACATAGTTCTTAGTTAAGATAGATGTACAGTTTAAACTGGGGCACAAAAGTAACATGCTCCCTTATAGCTTTTAGAAGTTACTTTATTATTTCATTATTTTGCACTGATAGCTTAGTCTCTCAATCACTTATAATTAAGCATCCATGAAAAATTACCTTATAACTGCAATGTTTTCATTTTAATGTGCACATTCTTGAAATGTTTTATTGTATTTCAGACATTGGAAGGAGTTGATGACTAAGACTGGTCAGAATTTTGACATGAACCCAGAAACTTTCACACTAGCCAATATCTTTGCCATGGAGCTGGAGAGGTTCCAGGAGACCATTGGTGAGATTGTCACCTGTGCTACAAAGGAATTGAGCATTGAAAAGGTGGGGAAAATAGCCATATAGTTTTAATAAAATTTTAAAGTATTGTTGTTAAAAGCATTTTTTTAAGCCTGTGCATTTTGTTGCTTAAACAAAAACTAAAAATAGTTTTCATCATTTATTTTATGTAAAATTTATTTCATATCAGTTAACCATCATATATGTGTTTTAAGACTCTTGCAGTGGCATGTTTGGTAAATTGCACCATAATTACCTCTAATTTAATGTAGCCACCATGCAAATGTCTCATGTTTGCACATCAAATTGGTGCATTTAATAATCATGTTGTTTTACTGTATTCATAATAACCATGACTATATCTTTGTAAATCAGGGTGTGAAAGAGGTGGAGGAGACCTGGGGCAGCAATGGTATGAAGTTCACAGTGACTAAGTACATGAAGGGGACATCAGATCGTGGTTGGATCCTGGGAGCTGTGGATGAAGTGGTGCAGTTCCTGGATGATAATGCTATGAATCTACAGAGTATGTCTGCCTCCAGGTTCATAGGCCCCTTCATGAATGCTGTACAGAACTGGGAGAAGAGCTTGTCACATATCAGTGAAGTGCTAGATGTAAGTTGATTTAACCAGGGTGTTTTATGTATTAATTTTTTTTCTTTTTTTTTTAAGACAGAATATGCCTTTGTGCACCTGTTAGGGAATTTCAACAAAGCATGGATTTATATAAACATTGAATGAATGCAATTTTTCTTTTGAATTTGTTTTCTGCAAGAGAAAGTTTAGAAAGGAGTAAAAAGTGCTTCTTAACTAATTTTTAAA